>MU912029.1:0-43687 GCA_036418165.1 Cooperia oncophora
ACCAACCAATAAAACAGGAAAACCACCAAAAGTCAACCACCACTTTCGCAAAGCCAAAACGTAAATACTGCCCCCCCTCCAGACAATGACCAAGTACGACCCCCCCCCTTCACAACGTCTACCCAAAGCATTGGTGCACCTGATTCCTAATCAAAATGCTTACATAGTACTTTCCGCAAGGTCAGCGCTGGGTCAGATCTCACCGCAACTATATGCAAGAGTGCAACCCTTACGAGCTTTGTTTTGTATAGCTTCGTGTCGTGTCATCTTTCTCTTGACATGTTCACAATGTGAACCGATACTGCCGTCGTCTTACTGGGTTTAATTCTTCTTCTCCCCAAATGGCGCAAACGTAAAACAGCACGCAAAATACTCTAGTTTACTCTAAAGACCCACTGCGTCTTATTTAGCGTTCGGACACGCGGTTGCGCAAACTTACCCAGTGGATACTTACCAACGTTGGAACCGGTTGTTATTTTCTGAAAAGCAGATACCGAAAGGGCATCTGCAGCATATGAGAGAACAAAGGGAAAATGGGTAATCGCAGAAGTGATGAGAGACTGGACAACAGATGTTTTAAGCAGAAAACAAAAAAAAACAAAGCGCTTTCCGTGGTCACTTTACGAAAGTTCAACGAACGACCTTTATATGTAGTTCTAGATTCTAAAGACAATGCCGGGACGATCCAAACTGATCACACACTCACCTATACAGGGGGGGGGGCAAAAAAAGTCATTTTGTCTCCATGACTTTCAAGGCGCTATAAGTTACACTTCATTAAATTTTTATCGAACATTTTCAATACCATATTGAAGAGCACATTAAATACTATAATGATACTCCGCCACAGCCTTCTGGAGGAGCGCCATCGAGAGATTCGGCCGCGCGAACGTGAGTGGGTACCGGAGTTGAGCGAGATCGTTGATTTCTCCGCCACTGTAGACCACCCTGTTGAGCTCCGCCCGAACCGAGTAATTGAGGGGGTTTAGTTTGGGACCCCCGCTTAAATACCCCATCTTCTCCAGGTAATCAACGTTCTTCCATTCCAAGCGGGCGAAAGTTTTTCCAAACGCCCTTCGATTAAATGTGTTGTCACCGATCCTGTAGCAGTACAAAGTTTCCAAGAAGGTACGGGCACGACATGAAGATGGATATTCTCTTCGAGTTCTCGATGTAGCCACCAGCGCACACCCTCAGTCCGGAGCCCACGAAGAAAATATCGGTTCATCCATTCCAGGTACGGCGCGGTCCACACCATCAACCCGCGCCTTGGTTAATTGGGTGAAGATGATGTCCTAGACCGTAGTGACGTTGCCGGAGCTGCTCGATGTTTGAGGTCTTGCAGATCAAGAGTACTGGTCTCCAGGTAGCTATCCATGGGCGATTCCATTCAAGAAGTTCCGCAGCTGTTTGGAGCACGTGAAATTCCAAGGCGTTTCTCACTCAGGACGCGACTGGAGATAACTTCATATTTTGGTGTACATGAGGGTGAATAGCGGCAGCCAGCTCCTGCTTATAGAGGAAGTTCTTGGGCATCTTCCGCCCTGGTACTCATATCCACTTCCTCTGTCTGGGCTGCGGAAACTTCGCTCATATGTGACTCAGCCAGAATGACTTTTTTTTGCCCCCCCCCCTGTAGGTTAAGTGAAAAAGAGAACAAATAATCAAAGAAGTGTGTAGTGTGCCCGTTGGCTACATGCATACTTTGCGACGCTTCAGGCAAGTAGAATCGCTGCATGAAAGTCTTTTTTCAATGGGCCTTTACAGATTGTAATTATTACTGTACTATGCTTATATATAAATAAGCATACCTATAAAATCAACGATGAAGTGGGTGCTCGAAGGGAAGCAGGCATTACTCCTAGCTGTGAAAAAGTTCTACATTGTGGGCTTTATTTACAAACTGTTGCCTTTTGTAGGAACATTTGAAACGCAAATGGAAACGCGTAAAATGATGGCCTGATGAACTAGACCTTTCTTAGTTAGCATCTGATGTGTAGCCGATATTTAGTAACACTGTCCGCTGTAGTTCAGGTGCCACTGACAAGATCTACACAATCTTTATGCGCAGTTTCTCCGTTCTCTCTCGCCTCGGCGAAATTTCTGGCCTCTCGATGTACTCACACGCCTCGGCGGGATCTCTGACCCCTCGCATTTGATGCCTATCTAGACGAGACGATGCCTTGGCGAGCGGTAGCTGGATGTCTACTACTTCAACGTCATCGTCCCACACCCTCCCCCATCAAGCTCACCGTGTTGCAGTTAGTATGGGTTCTACCCTATCTCATGGTGAGTGCTGAGCTGAGTTGCCAGGCAAGTCCAGGTTTTGCCAGTTTTTATCCTGGAAATTCAATTGCTATCAAACTAATGCTTACTATGATGTGCTCACGCATCCAATCTTTATTGCAAAAACTCAAGATGGGTGAATAGAGCTCAAAGAGGTTATAAACCAGTGAAAAGGATATTAACATTGAAGTGCATTTTGTAACGAGATCACTTTGGCGGGGCTATTACAACCTATTATCAGACGTAAAACAACTGACGTAGATAAATGACTGGGTTAGTTAGTACAGTTCTACTCCTGTCTCCACGCAGGCCCCCCATTGCCCGCCGAAGCATTCGACGAAACTACAAAAACACCACTTTTTAGCTGTTTCGAAAGTTTTTCACATTTATGGCTAACACCAGGTGCGGCTTGGCGAACTCATTATAACCGTATATGGGCTTTCGGCCATAACTACTATAGCCAAAAAACGGAGAAAAAAACTAGGATTGGGGTCACATCCTCATTTCTTGAACGATTATGACGTACTGTAAATGTAGTGACATTCAAGAATGAAAGTGTCAGGTACACCTTCTAAGATACTAGAGGTAAGATTGTTATATTTGTTGCTGGAGAAGCAAAAACTCCAGAAGTTTTTTTTTGTTGCCACAGTCCTTGATTAATTGTCATTTTTGTCGCGACTTTTGTCTTATCGTTAAAGTTCAAGTGTGTGCTATAGAGATGCATTTCAGGTAGCCAATTACCTCGAACGCTCTCTGTTACCATTTCGAATGATATGCTACACCCAGAACGACCTTCTTTCGTCGAAACCACTTCGCAGTGATGCATCAGAATGTAAAATTTGTCGAACAACAAATGTTCAAACATTCACTATCACTTTTAGGTGTACGTCAGTATTTTCCAAGTCGATCGCCTGACCCGAATTGCACACTTTCTGGTAAACCTAGAACTCTGATACGTCCGAAGCTGCCGAAACTGCCTCAACAAATCCTTTTCGTAAGGACGGGACCCCAGTCCGCAGATTATCGTAACTTCATCAGAGACACATGGAAAATGCAGGTGAAGTTAAAGTAGTTTGTTTACCGGGAAGCTATGGTGCACATGGAAGCAAGCTGTCGCAAAAAAAAACAATTGCAGCAGTACAGCCTGAGTCAATTATTTATACTGTAGTCTCCCTGAGCGCAACTATTACATTTAGGAAGTGTTTCGTATAACCAAAGAAAACCCTAATTTTTTCTTTTTTTTCTTTTTTCTGAAGTCTATTCACAGTGGACAGGAGGAAACATAGCTAAAAGGAAACATAAACATGGGACATAGCTTACCACACGCTCGACTACGCAGTGTCACGGATCCGCAAAACGTTAAAACGTTGCACTAACGCGCTGGGCATTATCAGCACTTCATTGACAACCACCCATAAGATCTTTTATATATTCAATGGATAGAAGAATAGGGTGATCCCTTTTGCTTCTTCTTCAGAGGAACCGCGGTGACTAAGTCAGCTTCTGAGGCTCTTCAGTGAAATGAGGCCGGCAATAGAAAAGCACGTCAGCAAACATTAATAAAGGAAAGGAAATAGCGAGAATGATGTGAATTATGTAAGTATGTGGGAACTTAATAGCTTCGAAAACATACCTCTGTTTCTCTAATCCTCATCCCAATAATTAAATCATAATAGTTACTGTATTTTCCTTTATCACGAGTTTTCTTGCTTACGAGAATATTTTTTTGTAAACATCCAATATATGCCTGTTTTACCGCTTTTACTATAACTAGAAATTACATCTTCTTCTTCTCCCTAGCGCTAGTCCCGCGCCGTCGCAGGGTCCGCTGTTCGTGTTAGACGTCGCCACTTGCTCCGATCCACTGCATCTTCTGCCGTGCCTTCCACTTCCGTGAGTTCCTTCTTAATGACGTCCCTCCACCTTTTCTTTGGGGCTCCTCGTGGTCGCTTGCCCTCTGCCTCGAATTCCAATGCCTTCCTTATTAGGTTGTCCGGCCTTCTCAGCACGTGCCCATACCATCGCAGTCGCTGCTCTCGTGCCTTCAGCTGGATCGGAGCTGCCTGTGTGACCGCCCTGACGCCCTCGTTTCTGACTCTGTCGAGTCGTGTCCAGCCGCAGGCCCATCTCAGCATCCTCATTTCAGCTGAGTGGAGACTTTCATGGTTCTTGCAGATGGGCCAGCATTTACTGCCGTAGAGCATTGTAGGCCTTACAACTGCCCGGTACACCTTGTTCTTGAGCGTTCTCGAGCACCGCCGGTCGCTTAGGATGCCAGTGGACTCCCTCCACTTCATCCAGGCTGCGTTGATTCGGCCTTTCACCGCCTGGTCCGCGCTGATATCAGCTGCTAGGTCGCTCCTCAAGTACTGGAAGTCCTCGACCCTTTCGATGCTCTCGCCATGGCAGTCTACCATGGGTTCGTTACACTCCTCGGGACTCATGAACCTGGTCTTCTTCACGTTCAAACGGAGTCCATTCTCAGCGAGCACATCCTGCCACCGCTGCACCTTGTCCTAGAGTTCCTCCCTGCTGTCCGCTATCAGGGCTATGTCTGTAGCGTACAGGATGGTTTTCAGTGGTCCCTCCATGACTTCTTTTGCCATGACATCTAGAGTCAGGAGGAAGAGGAACGGGCCGGGTCAGGAGGAAGAGGAACGGGCCGAGGGCTGATCCCTGGTGTACCCCATCCGTGATGGTTACCTCCTTCGTCAAGCCGTGCGGGGTGCGTACAGCTGCTCTAACCCCATCGTACATATCCTTGACTGTGGAGACCAGGTGATCCGGAACGTTACGTTCTCTGAGCGCTCTCCAGAGTACAGGTCGAGGCAGGCGGTCGAATGCCTTCTCAAGATCCAGGAAGGCTAGGTACAGGGTCGCCCCTTCTCTCGATACTTCTCCGTCAGCTGTCTGGCGATGAAGATGGCATCAATGATGGACCTTTCAGACATGAAGCCCTGTTCCTGCGAGTTAGGGACAAGTTCACTCAGCCTTGTGTTGACCAGGCGCTCGTACAGCGTCATGGTATGGGAGCCAACTTGATGCCGCGGTAGTTGGAGCACTCCGTCGCGTCTCCTTTCTTTTTGAAGATGGGGACGATTGTGCTGCTCCTTCACGCATCTGACATCCTTCCTTCAGCCGTTACATTGTTTGGGAAGTCTGTTAGCCAACTCACCCCAAGCTCTCCCAGGGCCTTCCATGCCTCTTTCGCTACCCCGTCTGGATCCACTGCTTTCCCAAATCTCATTCTCCCTAGCTCACGGCGAACTTAATGCTGTGTCCAGAGAGTGATGATGCCTGCCGTCGCCTCTATCGTGGGCTATCCTTGCGGGAGAATTCTTCGTTCAGTAGTCCCTCGAAATATTCTTCCCATCTCTTTCTGACTTCGGCTGGTTTCCTGAGAATGGCCCCGTTGATGCTCTACACAGTCTTTACGACCCTGGTGTCCTGAGCCGCGCTATGCCGAGTTTCAGCCAGACGGAAGACAAGCTTGTCCCCTTCTCGGTCCTCCAGCTTCTCGTATAGGGCCTCCATTTCTGTATTCTTGGCCTTCGCAACCTGCCTTAGCGAGTCGCTTGCAGCTCTTGTAGGCAGCGTAGTCTTCTGGGCTCCGTGTCTTTTGCCAGCGTTTGTATGCTCCCTTCTTCTGCTTGACGATCCTCTGGACTTCCTCGTTCCAGAACCAGGCTCCCTTGTCTCCTCTGATACCACCTCGCGTCTCTCCCAGGACTTCCTTGGCATACTGTAGGATGACCCGTGCTGCGTAGGTCCATGTGTCCTGGACTGGCCCATGTGGGTCTGGGAGCCCAGCCTCCAGTATTCTTTGGCCGAGGCTATCCTTTTCTACCTTGCGCATTTTCCACTACCGAACTTCGCTCTGCTCTCACCCTTGTCTTCTTGAGGAGGTCTATGGCGATGTCTGCCAGGAGATGCCTGTGCTGAGAGCCCAGCTCTTTCCCAGGCACTACCTCGATATCCTTGACGGCTTTGAGAGAGGATCTTCTGACCAGGTCATGGTCGATTTCCGTTTGTCTCCCTCCACTGTCGCGAAGAAGGTTCTATTGTATTGTATTGTAAGTCGTGGGCTGTAGCTAGGTCAATGACCCGTTCTCCCTCAGCCTTTGCTCCTATTCCTTGGCCTCCATGCACCCTTTCTAGAGCCCTTCTGTCATTTCCCACATGGCGTTTTCGGAACCGATCTTATGGCCTCGTCCAGGGACAGGTAACTCATTCTTTTCCGCCTCGGAGCAACCGGATTGTGGTGCGTACACGGTCAGTACCATTTTCAGAAAAACTGTAAAGCTTATTGGAAAGAGAAAAGGGGTGGAGGGGTTTTAAGACGACATCAGTCCTGATGACATTGCATTTGAACGAAGCAGTCCTTATGTGAATCATGGAAACCAGCTCGCGATTTACCTCTGGCCGAACCGTGACCCATCCGGAATGTTTCACCACCGGGGGATTGTTAAGTTTGCAGCTAGGTAGAATACACAATAGCAGAAATTGCCGTTGCATGCTGCTCACCATTCCTCAAAAGGTCCGCACCTAAAAAAGATATAACCCCCGAACAGAGCCAGGGACGTTGGCAAGTCCAACAACTGCGCCCCAATGACGTTTTTCCAAAGAAAGCGGTCGCAGCCTTGCGCCCTGCAGCCTGATCGATAATAGCCAAGTATGGAACGATTTACTGCCGGCCTGGTTATCCTTTTTTCATTTAGCTCTGCATTTTTTGTATTTTCCATCTTTCGCTTTGTTTGTGTCGTGCATGTTTCCATTATCCCCGTCACCATTCATTTGAACGCACATCTGCGCCCTGACACGCTCACCTTGGGGCTACTTTTTTCACCAATTCAGCCTATCAATGATCACCATTAGCCGCTATTTCAATTGTGTTTTTGTTACAAGTTGCATGTCATACATAGTTATCGAACGAGGAGTTTTATTTTGAATCCTAAGACAAAATTGTAGGTAATGCGAGGAGTGTTTCAAAAAAAATAAAAGGCTGCAATAAAAGGCTGTTTCAGCCTCATGCTGCATGAGGCTGAAACAGCCTTTTATTTCCTGTATTTTAGAGCAGAGTGCGCCTTTCGAGAATCCAGATTCCATTTCAGGAAGCCATTTGTGGTGAACATACATCTGCGTTGTCAGTTAGAGCAGGAGGGGGGAGGGGGTCGAATCTGTACCCTATCCGAGGGGGGGGGGGTCGTACCCACACCCCATTTGACACATCCAATGCTGTTACCCTGTCTGTGCAACAGCTACACTCAACGTTTTTGACTCTGCTTGCTTAATGGACTTCGCGGACTGTGGCTGGCTGGACGAAGCCATTCGCTCGTGCGTCGCTTTCACCTGGACATCTGATATATTCAGTTGCTTTGGATGGTTGTGCAGTTTTGGTAAATCCATTTGATTTAAGTTGCTTTGGTGTGATTAATTTTGCATTGATGTATAACTCACATTTATGATACCGTTTGAAAACTGTTGCCTTTGCGGGCGCAGTGTCGCCATCAATCGCGACTTCCTATGCTTCCTATTCTTAGCCTGACCTCCTGGACGCGAGCAACTGCATGGATGCCAACAGAATCATGGATGGAAGAAAGATGTGACAGCTGCAGTAAACCGCGCTTGTCTGCACTTTTCTTCGAGTCTCATCTCTTCCTCTGCAAAGGTTGTGCCCTTAGCAAAGTGAGAAACCACTTTTGTGAGCAACCAAAAGTACTGTCTTGTCTACCCCTGTGCTAGTCGTGTCCAGGAGAAACTAACTCTAAGGACAAACTTTCAGTCAACTGTGGTCCACGAGAGAAAAAAAGTAGTGAAAAGGGCCTGCTTCCGAAACAGTGGGGCACTAGAGGGTAAACAATTCATCTAGTAGTGGAACGGCTGCGTGAAATTTAGTGATTTTTAATTCCACAAGTATTTAGGGATAAACGTTTACGTTGAAAAAACCCTCCCAAAATTTGCAGAATGTTAGATGTACTCACACATCTTACGACATTCCAAACGCAAAGCAATTATGATAGAATAAACTTTCACAATCTGTCCTTCTTGCAGCTTCTCCCTGTTGGCCTATCTGCTCACAGTCGGATCGGCGGCTTCGCCGCCGATCCTCCTTCCGCGTGTGAAGTGGTCCCGGTGAGAAGTTTTCTATGAGAGGGAGGGCCAGTCGATCGGCAGGCTTCGCCGGCCGATCCTCCTTCGCGTGTGAAGTGGGTCCCGGTGAGAAGTTTTCTATGAGAGGGAGGGCCAGTCGGATCGGAAGGCTTCGCCAGGCGAATGGTCCGAAAAAATATTGTTTGGAGAATTACCGCACATTTCCGTTTGAATTCTTGTATATTACCCCCCCCTAGAAAACAGTCATCAAAATTGTCTATGCTGCACTGGCCTGCATGATGAAGAATCGAAGAATAGCCTATTGCGACGGTACCAACCATTTGGTATACCCCCTACGGTTATCGCCTCACTAAATTCATCTGAAAACCATTGCTGAGTTTCACTTTCTCCCATTTCGTGGGTTTCGCGGTGCTTTTCGAGGGATTTTGTCCGCGGCACGTTCAGTTCGGCGAACGCCCCGCCCATCAGGGCTGTGCTTCATCTATTCATCCGCAACTGAATTGCCTATCGTTTGCCACTTCTCCCACTTTCTGAGCTCTTTAGAACCGAACTGTTTGAATTTTTGTTACCAAGCACCGCCCATCTGCTAGAACCCCCGCCCAGAATGGGTTTGCTCGCTAATTTCATCCGCCAACTGATTGCCTATCGTTTGCCACTTCTCCCACTTTCTGAGCTCTTTTAGAACCGAACTGTTTGAAATTTTTTGTACCAAGCACCGCCCATCTGTAGAACCCCCGCCCAGAATGGGTTTGCCTCGGCTAATTTCATCCGCCAACTGATTCCTATCGTTTGCCACTTCTCCCACTCTCTGAGCTTCTTTAGAACCGAACTACGAATTTTGAAATTTTTGTACAAAGCACGGCCCACCTGTAGAACGCCTCGCCCAGAATGGGTTTGCCTCGCTAATTTCATCCGCCAACTGATTGCCTATCGTTTGCCACTTCTCCCACTTTCTGAGTTCTTCTAGAACCGAACTACGAATTTTTGAAATTTTTGTACCAAGCACCGCCCATCTGTAGAACCCCCGCCCGAAATTCGTGCCTCGCTAATTTCATCCGCCAACTGATTGCCTATCGTTTGCCACTTTTTCCGCTCTCGGGGTCCTTCGGAACGAACTAGATTTTTTGAAAAACGTAGCTCAACTAATGTGCGTCCTCGCCCCACAGTGGGCGGGGCTTATCTTAGTTCATGCGTGTTCCATACAATCTTGGCCCATGCCCTACCCAACCCGCTCTTGACCCGCCCCTCCAACTGGCTCTTTCAGGTGATTCCGAATTTCCGGACAGACAGACAGACAAACAGACAGACAAACAGACGTTGCCGTTTCTATATATAGTAGTGATATCAATTTCAAGGTCATCTGATAGATATTTACGTAGCAGTATGGTTACAACATCAACACATCTCATAAGTGTTTGTCGCTACTCGAGCATGCTTCCAAGTTACTACTACAACAGGCCCCGTCAAGACTCTTTCATTCATCGGCGATTCCTGGGTCTATGCATGCAATCGCTACACCCATCCTTTCTCAAAAACTCTCACACCCCTCCACAGCTGCTCCATTTCTTTCACCCAACCCTCCTCAGTCCTCGTCAGGGTGCTGCGAAAAAGATCAGGAAAGAAGAGCAAAGAAATCTATAAAACGGGCCCACCCAGGATCGAGTAGAAGGCTTTTGCTGAAAAATGGCTAGATACGTAAGCAGTAAAACTATATAATTTTTGAAATGTTGAGAAACATATTGAAGTTGTTTCGCTGTGAATTCCAATTTGTCTTTGGAAAGTCGTCAGATGTGGGGTGCAGCTAACAACTCAAATTTCTGAAGATGACTTGACAGCATTTTTTTACAATGTAAACATTGATCCTTTCTCTAATGTTCATAGACTTGAGAATTACTAATCTTTACGTATCAGTTCCTACTACTAGGTGAATATCATTCGATGGACTCGTCTCGTTGGGGACTCAGTGAGAGTAATTAGCGCAGCAATTAACTGAGTCATGCCGCAGGCAGACCTCAGGAGATGCTAGGTGATCTGATCTCTGCACTATTTTACGTTATCTTACCGTACACCGCTCCAGCTAAATCCGCCACCCAGCCTACTCAAACATGTTGTCCAGAATACCACACGCTCGTCACTTCCGGTGCTTCGTGGCAGAATCGCGGCAAATTCGTGGCATTGTGGAAAGTTGAGTGCGACTGAAGAGGTAATCACACTAAAGTGGCACGATTGTCGGAATGATAAGGCAGAAGAGGGAGACGTTCTCGACCTTCTCTCTGAGGGTTTTCGTAAATATGTTTACCAGGTGGTTTGGAACCGTTTTTCGACACTTCTGAAGAACGGATGATCTCGAGATCCCCAAACATGAGCTGTTAAGTGCCATTTAAAGGCAATTTACTATCGTCCCTGAAGAAGGAATAGAGGAATGTTTTCATTGTTGCACTCCAGACAACAAAAACATAAAAGGAGGGGAAATCAGCTTCGAATCTCTATAACTGACCTAGAACCCCTTTCAATGATGGATTCCTTCATCGAATGCCACCGTATTCAGATTTCTACAACTTTTCAGCTTAGTTGCAGTCAGCTGCTCCTTTTCATGGAGTTGCAGCTTTACTAATACACAAGGGTAATTTTTCTTATATCAAATAGGTTACCACCACATAATTATACTTCCTGTACATTTCTATTTTTTGTTCTTGCCTTTCAATCTTCTCATGTGCACATTCCTTCGCTTGTCGCGCTCCATTTTGACAGCTACTCACTTCACTGACTATCATATTGTACTTGATTGTCCTTAAAAAACCATGATTTCTTGCACTTACCCAATTTGATGTATTCACTCTCCTTTTAATTATTCTTTACTATTCGTGACCCTGGCTTCCTTTTATTCCCCACCATAGTGGATCCATTCCTTACAACATACTCTCATTCCGTCCATCCCACCTCACTGAGGAGCCTCATGGGATGGATGGAACAAAGTGGTTCGTCTGAGTAGAGGCGAAACGAACAACTCTACTTTCTTTAAAGATTCCCTTTGACTCATTCGCAATTTTTACTTTTACATTTACTTCCGCGTGCACGATAGGCACATACCTCATTGAATGCTTTCGAAAGACAGGTAAATCAGCTAGCACCTGTTGTGTTCGTGTGTGCAACCCACAGCGATGACGTTACGTTGGAGGCCAGTCAGTTCGAAGGTAACTGTTACATAACAGTATACTCGAAATCCCTGAGATCGGGTAGGCGGAGCATTCGAACACTGTAAAGAACTGGTTACTAGTGGAATATTATAGTCTGGGACAACTGTCATCTTGTTCTGTGTTGGACAGAGACACGACAACGATTGTGTCGGGGTGAAAATATCGCATCAGAAGCGTAAACGCCTTAAGGATAAGTTGAAACATGGCCACGCCTACCCGATCTCAGGGATCTCGAATGCAATTACGGAGTGTACAGGAAATAAAGCTCTTACTCACAGACATTCTACAATTCGACTTCGCCGACTCATATCACAACTTGTCAATGAAAATGATGGCGATTTATCAATTCGTCCTGGACGAATTGCCTTCAGTTCGTGACATTATTGTCTTGAATGACGATACAATAGTCAACGCTACTGCTCTAGCAGAGGTATCATTGTAACCCACTTTTACTGTGGTAGTCAAGAGTTTTGGAAAGAAGAAAAATGTGACAACACTTAATTTGCAGCTTTTTCTTAATGAAAGAACAGGTTCGTGGATGTTGGGTAAGGTCTCTAGGGGATATCCACGACTTTTCATGTCTTGGTTGCCCTGGCACGTTCCTGGCAATATGTATACCAACCTGTGCTATCCTCGTTTCATTCAGGTGAGAATGAATAACCAATTATTCAAAACATTATTCCTCAGCTGTACGCTGTTCTCGCCACACTTAAAAAGTTACAGAAAATTTACATGAGGATTGTTAGGTTCCGTTCAACGACAGATTACCACTACTTTCAGGGATCATCTTTCATCTTATCACGAAATGCAGCACGACTGCTGATCGAGAATATTTGTAAAACACCATTTGTGCATCTTGACGATATTATGATGGGCGAGTCACCTTACCACCATTGAATATTCGATACATCACATCCTTCTTTCAGGAATAATCGCTTCCTGTACTCGGTTAGACCAACTGCACCATGGCGGCTTTGATAAGCATACGTTTGCAGACTTTATTGTTTACCACTATCAATACTCTCGTCATTCTCCTCGGTACCTGCGCCAACTTTGGAGCTCATTTCTAGATTGCTACTGACTAGTGGAATGTTGACCAAAATCTACTGCAACAGAAAATAAATGCTTTATGAGTTAGAAGCGCCCTGATGTTGATATTCATTAGAGAAGAAAAGAAGAGCAACTATCCAAAGATGAGAAAGCCTGACACGCGATAATCTAAGTTTTTATCTTTTCAACGTAATTGAAACGAAGGAAAGCAACCAGCGGTATGACCTAGCCACACGCTCAAGCCTGTCTTTCTTCTCTATAGCGCAGCTGTTTGAGGATCTCTTCGCAGTACTGATGAGTTCGAAAGGCATTCCATGATTGACTTGATGTTGCCAAACGCAGCCTCACGTACGCCTGCACATATTAACCATGCCGCCTGAAATTGCTGAAATTGAGTGAGGCGGTCGGGAAACACCAAATGATAACAACAAATAAAAGCTAATATAAAGGGATCCAACAAATGAGGTCCACGAGGAAATTTTCGTTCAGTACGTAACCCGTAGTCCGGGCACGTCGTTGTAGAAACCACAACAGGGGGGGGGTCGTAAGCAAAGGGCTTATTCAGAATACTAATACTGAGGTGTCGCACAATCACTGACCGAAAAACTCATTTAATCATAGTTGCTGTGAAGGAGGGACACCTGAAGAAAGAGGCAAGTTGCAAGTTCAGAAGGGGGGAGGGGAACAGTAGGAGGAAGTACGATGAGCGCCCGTAACGTCATGAATTAATAAACGAACAAAACACAGTATACGCTCAGACCTTTATGAATCGTAGGAGTCATCTGCTTGCATGATGAAGCTTTACCTGGGAGCTATACCTTTCCAATACCCTTGCGCTGGAATCGAATGCATGGCGTAATACAGAAGGGACGTCCTTCATCGCCGAATGGACTAGTTCCTAATAACAATGACGAAAAAATTTGTTTTAGAACCTTACACAAGTCTCCAGACAAACTGGAAATGGTTCTGCGCCGGAGATGTTTTCCGCGTCTTCCAAAACTTGTCACAACAAAATCACAAGGAATTTTTTCAATAAAGGGCCTGGGTAAAAGTGAAGTGTTTACTAGAAAGGGGGTGCTTCAAATCTTGGCACTGTTCCTGTATACCTTCGATTTGAGGCGATCTGGTATTGTCTTGTCGCAGAGAACGCCAGTCATAGACCGCCACTTAGACCAGGCAGCACTCACATGCGCGCTCACTTCTGAGTAGAGACTACCGTCAGACGTAATTGTTGATCCGAGGTATTTGAACGCTGTCGTTCGCCTGAGCACACTTCCGCTGACCCTAAGGGATCCAGACTCGTCCGGGTCAGTTGCCAGGTACTCTGTTTTCTTGTCGTTCAATCTAAGTCCGAAGTTTGATAACCGTTCAGTCCAAGCTTGCACTTGTTCTTCGAGACCATTCTTATCCTCGCAGGCCAGCATCACATCTTCAGCGTAGAGAAGCGTCCAGGGAGCCGGCTTCTGGAGGTCCCGTGAAATGACGTTCATGACAACAACGAAGAGTAGCGGGGAAAGCGCTGAGCCCTGGTGCACCCCAACGGTGATGGGGAACCCCATCGAAATGCCTGCTGGACTTCGCACTCGACTCGTCGGGTTGGAGTACAGGATGCGTACCCACTCAATCAGCTCTTCGGGAACGCCGTGCTGCCGTAAGGCATACCATATAACTTCATGTGGGACACGGTCGAATGCCTTCTCCAGATCAAGGAAGGCTAGGTGAACATGCTTCTTCTTCTCACGATGTTTCTCTAGCAAGAGACGAGCGGCATGTATGGCGTCGATGGTGCTACAGCCACTAACAAAGCCACACTGCTTGGTGGAGAGCTGGACGATATCACGAAGACGTTTATCAACAATTCGCTCAAATATTTTCATACTGTGCGAGAGCAAGCGAATTGGACGATAATTCGAGCAGTCTGCAGGACTGCCTTTTTTCTTCCAGATCGGTACCGTCGTGCTCTCTTGCCATACTTCAGGCATTTTCTTCTCTGCAACGACCTGATTGAAAAACGTGTCAAGCCTCGCAGCATGCCAGCAGTGTGACTTCCATACTTCGGCCGCCACGTCGTCAGGGCCCGCTGCCATGCCTGCCTTCACTTTCTTGAGAGTCGCCTCGTCCACACTTATCTTTCGAACGGGGCCGTATGTTGGTAAGGCGCGAAGGATGGCCGGGTGTTCATATTCCACTGTGGAAATTTCTCTAAAGTAGTCGCGCCATCGCCTCAGCACCTTTGTTCGGACCATCAGGAGGCGACCCTTCTCATCATTGATGCCAAAGAACTTCTCCACGTCTTCGGCCTGGCGGTGACGAGCTTTAGCAAGTCGGTCAATGTGCCGCTCGCATCATCTGTTTTCAGCTTCTTGCTGATTTCATCGAAGTGGGAAGCTTTTGCAGCACCCACAGCTCCCCTTGCCGCTTTTTTCGCTTCCTGGCATTTTTGCCAGTTGCCTGCTGACTTGTCTTCAAGGAAAAAGTGGTAGCGCTTCTTCTTCTCGTGAACCTTGTCCCTGACGTTATCTGTCCACAACCATGCCTGCTTTTCAATTCTACGCCTTCAGGTTCGTTGTTCCAACTTCAGAGCGAGCGGCTTGGACAATCGCTTTGGCAGCATTGTTCCACGTTGCGTCGACAGTTGTGACAGTTGGTAATTGAATGCGAGAGATCACAGCTGCCTCCTTTTCTTTCAGATGCCACCATTTAATCCTCTCGGGACCACATCGCTCCATCTGTTTTGACCTGGGCGGTGTTAACTTTAGCGTGCAGATAAGCGGGCGATGTTGCGAGGCTACTGTTTCATACGGCACGGTTTTCGCGTCTGTGACAAGTCCTTGGTCGCGATGCCTGACAAGAACAAAGTCTATTTGTGTGCTGGCGCTTCCGCTGTAGAAGGTTATCAGGTGGGAGTCACGTTTACGGAACTTTGTGATTACGATGGCGAGATTATGGGCTTCTGCATATTCCAAGATGCGTTCGCCATCGGCGTTACGTGTCCCATAACCGAAACTACCATGACAGCTGTAACCGTCTTTCGTTGCGCCCACGGGCCCGTTAAGGTCACCAGCGACAATTACGACGTCCTCTGACGGTACCTCAGCTGTCTTCTCCTCAAGCAGAGTCCAAAACTCGTCCTTTGATTGTTCAGCGCATCCCGTTTGCGGAGGATATGCAGAAAAGAAGTGGTACAGTCGCTGCTCGACAGCAAGAACAATCTTCATCAATCGGTCGTCGAAACGTTCCACGCTAGCTATCGAGTTAAGGAAAGGTCGTGAGACGATTACGGCCACACCGTTGGTGGTCCTTGGCTTGCCGCAAAGAAAGGCTTTGAAGCCCCGACCAAGGTCTCTCGACTTGCAACTGGACCATCTTGTTTCCTGCACTGCACAGAGATCGATTCGTCTGCGCTCCAGTGCCTCTGCTAATTCACATGAACGTCCGGTCAAGGTCCCAACGATTAACGTTGCGACTTTACAAGCTGCTCTGCCACGATTTTGGACTAGCCTGGTTGCCTCCCGATGCCGTCCTTGCAACGAGAACCCTCCATACTTTCCACACGGCCATACGAGTGCCGTCGGCTCCCGCGGACGCCGTAGCATTATCTCGATATACATATGGCATGACAAACATATTGATGTGACATGGGTGTTCGTAGGCCGGCCCGTCACGGAGGCCTGTCACCTGCGTTCGTGCGTTTGCGTTTGGCAACTCGCAAAGCGAGCAGATCCAGTGGCACAGCGAGGAGGAGCAGACTTCACCACCTGAATCGCTTTCAGTTCAATGATATTAAGTTTTTCGAAGCTCAGCAGCTGTTTAGCCACACAATTGATATGTTTGCAGTATCCCTATTAAAGACGAACTGCACCCTTACATGGACGGTCCTTCCCATCGGCGAAGCGAATAGGTCCGCAGCTGCGGTAGCCTGCCACATTCTCCGCCCAAAACACGGGAACGGGGCTCGTAGTGGTACCCGAGTGCTATCTCCGTACTCCGCCAGCGTACTCCGCTCCTCAAAGTGCAACACTTGCATCAATACCAACTTCCTGCAACGAAGCACGCACTGAGCGGTAGAGAACAACCAGAAATGAGACGGCGCAGACAAGAAGCGCGTACCGACATGGCTGTCAAGTAATGCATACCTATTCGGTAAGAACTAGGACCTATGGAGGTGAGTGTACAAACTGTTTTTGACTTAGTGTCACAAGTGCTTTCACAAGCGCTTTGGGGTTACGGTTCACCTGATGCATTATCAGAATCAACCAGGGCACGCCGTGGCGCTGAGGAATGAACCCGTCTAAGGTGTGTTGTTACCATCTGTCCCTTCTCCGTCCTAGCGTTACTCCCGCGCCGTCACAGGATCCGTTGCTCTTGTGGGATGGTGCCACCTGTTTTGATCCTACGCATCTCAGTCAGTGAGGTACTTTGTTAGCGTCCCTCCACCTTTTCTCTGAGGCTGTTCATGATCGCTTGACATGTAGTTCAATGTCCAACGCTTACCTTATCGGGTGAGCCTTAGTCCTTCTCCGCCATACTGTCGCAGTCGCTGCTCCCGTGCCCTCAGCTGAACCGAAGCTGTATGTATGACCGCCCTAACGTCCTCGCTTTGACACAGCTTCTCGTGTCCAGGGGCAGGACCATCTCAACATCCTCATTTTAGTTGAGTGTGCACTGTCTTTCATGTTCCTTTATATGGGACAGCATTCGCTTCCGTAGAGCATCACTAAGCTTATGACTGCCTGCTACACCTTGCCCGTGAGCTTTCTAGAGCACTGCCGGCGGATGCCTGCGCGGACACAGAAGATGCCTGAGGACTCACTTCTTTCCATTCTGGCTGCATCTGCTCAAGAGTTTAAGGGTTTTTGCTAGATCGCACCCCATATAGTGCACTTTTCGAGGTCAGGAACTTGGTCTTCTTCACGTTAAGGTGCAGTCCTTTCTCAGCGAGCACACCCTACCACCTTGCCTTGGAGAGTTCTTCCCCGCTATCCGCTATTAAGGTAACGGTATCAACGTAGAGGATGGTGTTCAGTAGCCCCTCCACGAGCTGTTTTTCCATAACATCCACAATTAGGACAAAGAGGAACAGGCCAGAGCTGGTCCTTGCTGTACCCACCCTAATATCAACTTTTGTCAAGCCCTGTGGTGCGCGTACAGCTGCCTTAGTCCCACTATACATGTCCCTCACGAGAATAGGTATTTCAGCTACTGCAGCCATGGACTTCACCTCGCACATTGCACTGAACAAGACCAACACAGATGAAAGTACAGTGTTTCTGAATTCGAGCCACAAGTGTTAGCACAAGCGGTTTGTTTGTACCAGGTCATCTGAAAAATCAGGGTACGCTGTGGGGTGATGAAAATGGTCACTTCGGTACGACCCTCTTGAGTAAATGATTATCTTCTGTACAACGATCTACAAATGGCGAATAGCCCATGAAAGAAACTATCTGTCCATCCGCTACCATAGATGTTGTAGGAATTCCTAATGTATGGAATGAGTGTGCTATCTCTTGTATAGAGTCGTACAATGAAGCCTCACGTCTAGTGGTGTTCCTCGGCTGGTTCTACAACGACTATAACTACTGGCGAACTGAGACGCCGACCAGCCGACGACAGCCGCGAAGACAAGGAAGATCTATCGCAGCTCTTCACTGTAAGATGAGCAACGACACTCACACTAAATGTTGAAGGCCTAAGCGCCATTCTGGATGCACAGTCCGGGGTCAGCAGCAGATGTCTGTCAAGCACCAAGAGCGGATGTTTAGCGAGATGATAACACGCATGAGAGTTACGGTCGCCTCTTCGCGCCCGACCACTCCATCAGCTCCCGTCATAAGGGACGAACGCGTTACGAACTCCCTCCCATCGCGACTGCCTTGATTCGTGTGCCTTCCTGACAACCGCTGTTGTTCGAAAACTGGAACAATCGTCATCGCAAAGGACGAAGCCACGCTAGACGAGGCAGCGAAGGCTCTACTAACGTCTCCAAGCTTGGCGCAGTCACTTTTGCTAGCTCCAAAATATCCTCCCGAAAAGGGCATGCGACGTTCCCTTGAGAAAAACTGTGAGAAGCCCGAAGGAATTGTTTGGCCATGCCGCTCCACCTCACACAAACGTCGTCCACCGAGGGCACGCTATCGCGTTATGAACATTTTCCGCTAAATACGACATCCCTCCGCCCCTCCAAATAGGGGTCTTAATACGACCCTCCCCCATGTCACGAGGGTACAAGCGAAAAGAAGCGCACAAGGGACGAAGAAAATGACAATAAAGAGAACTAAACACTATTGAACTATTCCTACCTCAAGAACTCAAAAAATTTTTCGCTGAAACTTTATCTACAGATGTTATTCGATATCCTGACCACGAGTGTGACATCATTTCTCCATACCAGCGCTATTTAGCGCTCTCTGAGGCAGAAACTGGGAAAGGAATGATCCTCAGGCCAGTCTTAGCAAAGCGCAGATGACCATAGTTTCGTAGCATCGGAGTATGGTGCTGTCCCGGAGTCTCATTTCTCATCTGAGTGTGTAATAAATGTGAAACTCCAAAAGTTTATTACAAAAAACTCAAAAGACAGCGAAAGTCTTAAAAGTTTGTTATAATATATCTTAACTTGCAATATTTCGGGGCGTAGCACCTTCGTCACGCCTGAAAATATTTAGCTTGCTTAGTTGGTTATATTTTCTACAAAGTGCAACCCGCACGGACCCCACCCCCACCAAGCCACTTACCAGTTGTCCCGAAATGAATGACCAACCCACCCCAACCATGCCCTTAAACAGTGGGATGCTCGTGGCGCGATCACATTATCGCTTGCATGATGTCACGCAGCTCCTCCCTGTTGTTGGTCGCCAGAAATAAACAGCAGGGTTGAGCTGCGTGACATCATGCAAGTGATAATGTGATCGCGCCACAAGCATCCCACTACTTAAGGGCATGGTTGGGGTGGGTTGGTCATTCATTTCGGGACAACTGGTAAGTGGCTTGGGTGGGGGGGGGGTCCGTGCGGGTTGCACTTTGTAGAAGGTGTAAACAAGCTAAATATTTTCAGGCCTGACGAAGGTGCTACGCACCGAAATATTGCAAGTTAAGATATATTATAATTGGGACTTTCACTGTCTTTTAAGTTTTTTGGAATAAACTTTTGGAGTTTCACATTTTTACTACACACTCAGATAGTTTCGTACGTTAACGCCGGCGCCAAGAATAAATGTCATATTCGTAGTCAGGATGTCAAATAACCCTCTTATACAAGTTTTCACTGATTTTGGTAATTTAAGGCGTTTTGGCCCCGGCGCCTGTGGCGCGGCGCCAAAATACCCTAAATGACCAAAATCGATCGAAAGTTTAGAGCAGAGCGGACGTGATGTTCGTGTTCAGGAGGTCGAAGTACCACTGTAACCAAATTTCCTCCAAATCTGTCTTAGAAAACAATCGATAAAAAGCGGCCTGATTTCGGCAGACCGGGGTAAGAATTGTTCGATAGCCAAAAACTATAACACAAGCTAGAAAACTAATAAGAAACAAAAAGAAACCTAAAAACACTACCAAACAAACGATGAGAAAAAAACTCACCAGAAATACTAAAAGCCAGAATTATGGATTAGCTCTTGAATATAAGTTGTTCGCGGTCATTCAGAGGTGAGCGCACAAATACAAAGGGATTGGGGCGAGTTATTTTACGACACGAGGCCAGTTCCAAGCCAACACTTGAAAATTCCCCCTCACTTGAACACCCACAACTTATTTGAGAGTAAAGTTTTTGGAGAGGGGAAAGCAGGAATGAGGGGAAATAAGTTGGCACTTGTTACCTGATTTTGAGCTATTTCAAAAAACATCCTTTTTGAGGAATTTTCTCCGGTGATCCTCTTGTGATCATGGGGGATCAATTACAGGTCGCTACGCTTTGAACATCCATGGCGAGCTTCATAAAGGGCCTTTTGTAAAAAGAAAAACAGTGTCAGAATTATAAAGCTTTCTACTTTTCAGCAAGACTTTCATTTTATCCCTAGGCCTGCTATTCGAAAAAATTCCCCGTTGTGATCACAGCGTGATCATTGCTCCACGACACGAAAAATCAATCCCTCCGACGCCATATTGGCATCACGTCTGCAATGCGCCATGCATAGCGCTTTCACGCAGAGCTATTGGGAAGGTGCAACTTCTATAAAGAGCTTCCTCCGTGCAAGTAGATGTGCTTCTGCGACAGGAAGGTCCGGAAGTGTATTTTCATCTGTTTGGTAATTCATGGCGGATATTCATTGGCGTGGAGGTGGTATACTGATAAGTGGCGCGCTTACCACTCGCACGATGCCGGGTTCAAATCCCGGGTCGACCCTCGCCCAGGAAAACCAAGCCTTCTACCCTCCGGGGACGGTAAATTGGTACCAGATTCGGCTGGGAGGATGAAACACTGACTTGTACATCGGCTGGCCACCGTAATTCATTGTATGGGCCACCTCGCATTAAATAAGCCACTGCGATTCTGAGTGGAAGTAGAATGCGTGCCGCATCCCACAAAGAGGTTGATCAACGGCGGGGACTTTATCCTTTATTTTTTTTATTAATTCATGACGTCGTTTTGGGCCGCTATCGTGTTTCCTCTCATTGCCCGTTCACCATTCTGCGCTGGCAGGTTGCTTCTGGATCGAGAGTGTCATGGCGGTTTCGGTTTTGGGTCACATAATGCCGATGGACCCAAAACCGAAACCACCATTACTCTCGACTAGAGCGAACTCTCGGCTATGCAGAAGCCCACAACATGGTCATCCTAAATGCGAAGTTTCGTAAGCGCGACTACCCACTTCCATTTGCTTCTGCAGCGAGAGCACCAAAACACATACTGATCTTGTCCGTGTTAGACATCGCGACCAAGGGCTCGTAACGGACGCGGAGACTCTGCCGTACGAGACAGTTCCAGGCTTCACCTACTAATCGACCTCAAAGATCACAACACCCATGTCAGAGCATGTCAAGCGATATGGTCCCAAAAGGATTAAATGGTGGCGTTTGAAATGAAAGTAGGCAGCTATGATCTATCGTACTCGACTCTTAATGGTCACGACTGTCGAGGAGACCTGGAAAGGTGCTGCCAAAGCTATACACGAGGTCAACCGTTCTGAACCTACCAGGAGCGTCGCTCACGGCGTGCCCCGCTTTTTGAAAAAGGTTTTTGCATTTGGTAGAGACTCCCACGTAGACCACAAAAGTGGGAATCATTTCCACTGAGCGGTGAACGCCAAAAAAGGAGTGGAAAAGTACGCCTATGTTCTATCATATAAGGGACGTTCAGCGCTATTCTGACGGTGAACTGCGTCGGCGCCAAAAATAGGTGCCAAAATTATAATAAGGACCATCGACTACCCCTATAGACGAACTTTCAGTCAAAAATTTTTTTTGTTCATTTCGGGTTGTGGTAGAATATTGGTCGGTAGTAGTGACCGGATTCTCATACCTTCGTAAAGACGCTGACGAAGCGATGACGTAGTGGGCCCCTGGACAGTCGCATCGCAACTTTGGTGCGCCCGAGGTCCTTTCATGCTTGGCACAAGTGTGGGTGGCCGCGGCATTCGTGGGAAGGGCCTTTCTCGACCAGTGCCGTACAGAAGAACTGCACCCCAGCAGTTCCCTTTAAACTTTGGCTCTCTAGTTTCCACGAAATGTTTGTTCCACTTCAGAAGATGATTTCCCAGTTTGTAACTAGGATTTCTTAGAAAAAATATTCCCAAGGAAAAGTAGTTGTAAACGCGACCAACTGCAAGTAGCATCTATTCCACCTCTGGAGGCCAAGAGGCTAATGAGTCGACCGTGGTACCACCTCAACTTATGGATTACTACAGCGAACTTAGTAACCCGTGTCTCTATCCCACATTGGTTAACACCAAAAGTGCAACACCGCCAAATGTTTAAAGCAAGGGTAATAGAAGGATAGATCAGGGCCATCCTCACATCGAAGTCCTCACAATGACATCATAAAGACATCCGTTTTCTTCCACAGAAAAAAAAAGTATCAGCATAGTTTCAGCGCTGATGTTGTTAACCGCCTACGCCTACAATCTAAAGGGTGCCGCTTCGGGTTAAGTTATCGTGGCGGTAATACTGAAGTTATTAGCGGATTGCGGGTCTATGCGCCTCATGGGAAGAGAACATCGACTAAGAAGGTAATCTCACAGTAAATCCAAGTATAGACACGCAAATTCTTCGGTGGAATTAAAAAAAAAACTCACATGACTGAGATGGCTAGGTAGGTCTTGAAAATTCTCCTGAGCAAAACAAAGCATCTTTTGCTGATATCTTGTGGAATTCCATAGTCAACCATTTGAGCCGCTTCAATTCGAAGTCATCCTTGTTCCCACCACCGCTCCTTCAAGGGGTAGCTTTCCGCCACAAAGGAACGAAATCACAGCAAAACCGAGCTCACCGTTACAAACGGTTGAAGTAGTTGTTGATGAAAAGCTCTGAGTTTCCAGACTTTCCTGGCTAGCATCTTGTAATCTGAACTGTACAATAATTTCAAACAGAAACTAGACCAGCGACAAGGTAACAGTCAAATTCAATGATTTGAAATGAATTAAAGTGAAAGTAAATTAAGTACCTCGCTGCAAGCCTCGGATGATCCTTCGAAGCGGAACATCCCAGGTAGTGTTTTTTCAAACTGTCATATGCTTCTGACATTGAATAGATGCATGTGTGCTTCAATTCCTGCAAAAGCGTGCCACACAATAAAGTCTGTGCAATTGTACATGAATTCGACAATGTGCCGTAAGGGGCTAATGTCGTTTGGACTCCAGCAACTTCGGACCGAGCTCATTTTAAATTGCCTAAGTTACCAAATCCGCTAAAAACTTGTATGTAGGGGTAGTTTAACATCCTGATTACGAATATGACATTCACTCTTGCCGCTGGCGCTAATGAATGAACACTACGATTACCTGCGCTCCGCTAAGGCTGAGCCCAAGAGGTAATCGTAGTGTCATCCCTTGGCGCCAGCGCCAAGAATGAGTGTCATAATTGTAATCAGGATGGTAAATAACCATTGTGTACTCATTTTCAGCGGGTTCGGCGACTTAGGTAATTTAAAAATGAGCTCGGTGCCGAAGTTGCTGGAGTCCAAACGGCATTAGCCGCCGTAAGGCATTGTTCAAAGTCTGCGGCCCAGCGTCTCTCCTGAACGCAGTGGTTCGGCGAAAAAATTTAGATACATTGCAACAAGAAAAGGATATAAAAAAGATCAAAGCAGATTGGAAACAAACTCACTTCTGCAAATGTCGAAGCAGCCGATGTGCAGAATAGGTAGGGCGAGGTAGGGAATAGAAGTGTAAAACAGCAACATGAGAAAAAGCGACCACATGCATCGACGGCCTCAATAAAACATCACATATCTGAAAAAAAGTAACACCGCATTAAATTTACAATGATTAAACGCGTAAAGCCGTTTTTACGACACATTAAAATTTAAATAAGCAACAGTAGTTTACAAAACATGATAAAGGGAAACAAAGAGCACGATTGATTTCGTTTTACCACTTCGCGCGCTCAGCTGATCCAATACAATCCTACGTCCGTGCAAATGACGAAAGCGCTTACATTTTCATGCTTTCCCAGAACTTGGTTTTTCGCTGAGGGGCGGCGCTTGGGAGGCGGGACCACAAAAAAAGGAGGGACCACTGGACCTATTTCGCCTTATAGCGCCCCTCCCCTTCACTTTTTTACCGCGAAAACGGTACAGGGCTGTTCGTCTCGGACCGCACTACCCTCCCAACGCCATATTTTCAACTTCGATACCTGATCGCGGACCGTTCCTTTAATAAGTTTTCAAAAGAAATCAGAAATGGAGAATGGGCCGCCTCCTAGTGTCAAATAATTAAAGAACTAGGTAAGTTGGCCAAACAGAAGTGTTTTGGGGAGTCATATGAAGTGTTTTGAACAAAAGCAAAAATTTTTGAGAGTCAACGATCCCAACATGTGACCTCGTGTCTCTGGAGCAGAGCGCTTATCCCTTACGCCATCGGAATTGCCGGAAGCAGTTATCGTTCCCAACTTGTGCGTACAGAGTAGAGAGTAAATGGTCCGTAACTCCCTTCGGAGAATCGTTCCGAAATTCCGAGGGCAGATTTGAATTCAGCGGCTCGTCCACATATACACATCTTATTGCAAATGGCCGGATCGACCTGTTGGGGTTCATTTTAAGATGACATGGTTCATATAAACAACATGCAAAAGAGGTACAAGAAAAGATAAAATGAAGGAGTGGGATGAGAAATACACCTGCGGAAAAAAAACTTGGAGCAAGCCACAAAATCGCCTTTCAAATAGTTCTGAAGCTTTTATTCAACAGCAAAACTAAGGAAAGGTAAACAGATAGGATAAATCAATAAGAGAAACTACTCGGCGCTCTGCCTTTTATTTGCTCACTTCTGAACTTCACTAAGCTCCTGTGGACAAGATTCAACGGATGATGAACCTGATTCATCATCCGTAGAATAGAGTCCACAGGAGCTTCAGGGGTATCCACGGATATCAACTCCAAATTCCCTAAAATGCATGGGACTGCTCACTCGTATTGGAGGTCCTTCCTTTTGATTCATGCTTCAAGTCACCTCGAAGATTCCTGACGAGGTTGAGGTGAACGCCTTTCCTCGGTCAATGAAAGAAAGACGTGAAAGACATGAACATTAAAGATGATTCTTACAGCAGCTCAAAGTTGGTTCAGGTGATCAAGAGGTGAGAATTCGTACCGTGTAAAAGAGCATCGCTTGTGGGCCCTCTTGGGAGGGACTGCCTGCAGAATCTACCCATTCATTTAAACGTCTAATGTCACCCGAGGGTGGTGGTTGATAATGATAAGAAAGCATTCCATGACCTCTAACGATTCTCCATTCTTAGTTTGAATCTCCATGGATAAGGTTATTCAGTGAGCTCTCAGTTGGACTCAATAGGACGTTAGGTCCAATGCTTCTCTGTGAAGCTAATATTGAAATCTCCGAATCACCTGAACTGTAAGCATTCCGAGAGAAATAGCCTCTTGGCTATATACTTAGCAAATGAGTCTGTTCTGTTTTACCTTTTTAATCAGAAGTAAAAAAGAGAAGCTGTCGAAAATCCTCAATTTGACCCGACACCCTGACCCCCCACTTTGAGCGGTTAAATATCGGTGGAAGAGAAACTTTAAAGGAACGGTCAACGATGACCTATGAAAATGCAACAGGTTATGTGGGAAGGTGTGTGGTCCGGAGTGGAGAGCCCTGTGCCATTTTGGCGGTGGAAAGTTATACGGTAAAAGAATTAAGACGCAAAATTGCCTCGGTGGTACATCCCTTTTTCCAATGGCTCTGCCTACAGACCCTGTCTTCCAGCCAAAAGTAATGCTCTCGAGCCAGTATCATGGAGTGGATGCATTTCATTGCTTGGAGTGGATTGTAGAGTCATACAGTTCAGTACTATAATTCAACCAATGGGAACTGCCCAGCACGCAGTCATTTCGGTCTTCTACCTCTACAAATGTTTGAGGCTAGAGGAAGCCCAACGTATGCTTTTCCCACATACACTTTGACTGAAAACGACTGGACATCAACACATGATCGACTCCGCCCATTTTCTAAAGGGTTTGGCAATCTAGGCTCCGCCCGTAGCGGAATTTTGATGTTTTTTTTTCAGATTTTGCATCTTTGAACAACTACGTGAGGCCATGCCGTCTTCAAAGTGGGCCCAGCCCACCTTGAAGAAGCCCCGACCGCTTTTCAAAATTGGTGCAAATCGACAGTATCGGTTGGCATGCTAAGGGTATTGCTGATCATTCGGAACAAACTTTGCCTGACTTTCTTGTTCCGAGTGACGAACGAGACCCTAGCATGCAAGCCAAGACCCTATACTGCCGATCTGTACCATTTTTGAAAAGGGGCGGAGCTTTTTCAAAGTGGATGGAGCCTCTCACAGTGGGCAGGGCTTCACGTAGCTGTCCAAAGATGCAAAAATTGTGAAAAAATATCAAAATTCCGCTAAAAACAAGTGGCGTGGCCAAGGGACGGTTCCTGGATTGCCAAAATAGAAAATGGGCGGAGTCGGCCATGTGTCGATGTCCAGTCGTTTACAGTCAAAGTGTATGCGGGAAACAGCAAATACAAGAAAAGTCACAGAAGCTGAAATTATGAAACAAGGTTCGAATAACTATGTCCGCGCTGACAAGTGGGAATGGCCGTCGGCAGAGGCGTCTGGCGTGATCTGGTTGATGGATTGCCCGGACTAGTAAGTGTGGTGAATTTGATTTGGAAAGTGGTTGCGAATTTGGTTTGAAAAGTTATGAATTTAAAGTGAAAATTGTATATATCGTCGTCTGCGATGACGATCCCGATCTATCTTCCTCCCTCCACGTCTGGGGCTAGAACCTCTCTCAGCGTGTGCCCTTAAAGGCAGTTGGCACGATGGTTTCCTAGTTTTCCTAAAATGCTAGTAGGGAGCTATGTAGTGGGGAAATGGCGAAAGCACGGAGTGAAACGGTCAAAATCCTGTGAAGAAAGAGCGTTCGTTCTCAGTGACTTGTAAATCGATTTCGGACGAGTTTCCCGTACGCATCTTACCAATCACCGCTACCGAAAATACCGCTGCATATTTGTACCCATATATGCATGCAGCATCACCGCCGCTTCATACCAATCCCTTTGCTTCATAATTTCCTCAGCAAATGAATGAACACGAGTGTCAGAAACGGTCGTCCGTTTGTGGGCGGGCGGGCGAAGAAGGCGTTCGGGACGTAAAGCTGTAGCTCAATAGGACGTTACAGAGGTACGTTCCTTGGAAAAGGCTTCACGCAGCGCCTGTCCGAGGTCACAGAATTCTGTTGATCCAGTTGTACAAATTCTACACCTGTATAGCGATTTATCGTGCCAACTGCCTTTAAGTACTAACATGAGGCGGACTCATGATATGAATGGTCCGCTCGGTCAGTCTGCTATGTTCCATATACTAACGGCTACCTCTTCTTTCAAGGTCCCGAGTAAGACGAAGACGTCCATTTTTACAGGTTCATCCTATCCGTCACAAACGAGACGCAGGTTTCTATATATACATAATAAACATTTTATAACCTCTATTATTGTCGTTACCGCTGCATTATCCTTAAGGGCATAGAACAATACCTGTTAACCACCACAGTATATATACACTCCTCATCATTACGGACTGTCGGGCGTATCAGCCAGAAGGAGTGCGCACACTGTTTGAAGCCGTTCTCAGCCTTTTCTTTGAAGCGCGTATGCGACAAAAAGTGGTAGAAAACGAGTAATACGAAGGATATAATGCTGTCATGTGATTTGATCGCTTCAACAACTGGTGCAGAAAGACATTGGAACGCGCCGAAAACGCGCCGCACTGGACCGCCCGACAGTCCGTAATGATGAGGAGTATACCCCCCCTCCGTACACTCTCACCACTCGACAGCTCGATCGCATCAGAGGAGGGAACTATGAGGGCGGGGGCGGGGAGGGGGAGGGGTGGTGGTTATCGAGCCACCTTTCAGGGGTGTGTTCGTACCTGCTCGACCAAACCCCAACTAATGATGTGCCCTACTAAAGTTACCGTATTGTTAACAATACCGCACTAGTACCGCAAATATCTTACTACCGCATACCAAACCGAAGCATTTAAAGTCTTTCGCACTGCATGATTAAGCTGTGCAAGGTACAAGACCAACTTGCGTTGTTCCGTTAGCATAAAAAGCCCTCCACGGAGTTCCCAGCATAAAAATGGCTACATTACCCAAGGGACATATAAAAATAAACAATTAAACATAGCTATATTTGACAATATATGTATACTCATACTGTCAAATATGGCTAATCGCCTCGTCTATACTAACAGGAACTTCAACCATCAATGATGCAGGCAACGCTTATAACGCAGAATGATGATGAAAACAGCAACTAGTAGTACAACCAGTAATACAACGCTCACACTATCATCATCCACAGAGCAACAAAAAAGAAGCACCTCGTAATTACGAAATTCGTGTAATTTAAGGCGGTCTTAGTTCATGCATGATACAGGAATTCAGAACCGCGGAATTGGGAGAACAACGGAACTTGCAAGAGAAGAAAATACGTAAATCCATTTTCAGAACCGCAGAATTTGCAGAAGTGTGGAATGTGCAGAAATGCCGAAATGCAGAAATTCCGCCTGGTGAGGCTAAGCGACCAATCCCTATAAAGTCGTTGTCCGTCGTTTCTGCATTTCTGCAAATTCCGCGAAATTTGCAGAAATGCAGTTTTTAAATCGATACGTATGCATTTCCTTTCCGCAATTTCCATCATTTCCATAACGTCGTCATGTATGAACGCGGCCGACATGCAGAAGTGCGCCCATCGATTCGTCCCAGGACCACCATGTTCAGAACGGAGGAGGAACAGCCAATCACGGAGCAACACGCTACTGCAAACACACAGTCACTTGCGCACTCCTAAATCCGTGGCAAGCATAGGAGCTTGTCCGTGGTCATGACAGGGTCAGATAACAGATTGATTCCCCTGTTTGGCGTCGCATTTTGTAAGAGTTTTTGTTCATTCCTTTCTTTTTGGTAATCAGTTGCAAGAAGTGCACTTGATGTTGACATACATTTTTTTAGTGCTGTCGTTGGGTGATACCCTCTACACTGCCAAGGATAACGTCGTAGAACTGACATCGAAAAATTTCCAAACCGAGGTCATCAATAGCGATGAGATATGGGTTGTGGAATTTTATGCACCATGGTACTGTTTCACTACAAGAGATTATATACTGTTTCATTTTTAGAATTTCTCTTGATGTGTGTAGTGACTAGTGTTTTGGATTCTAACCAGAACTGCCGATGCACCTTATCTGAATAGCTGAGTGGTATGTGTAACCCATAGATATCAGTGAGACATGTGATTATACCCGTAGGTATTCCATTAGATACTCGAAGCGTGACCTCGGTTTTGAATTACCACCATAAACTGCCGGTGCATCCTTTCATGGCTGCCTGATTGGTAGGTATAACCCGTAGATAGTACTGAGGCATGTGACTGTCCAGTAGGTGTATGGTTAGATGCACAGTGGCTACCTCTGCTGGATTGAGAGGGACGCCCAGATTCAGATAGCATTCTACCAGCTCCACCACCGAGACCACCCTGTCCCGGACTATCACAACCTAATAAGTGACCACCTCGTATCGTCCATGCAGTTCTATCGCAACCTCAACAATACCACCCCGTCTCTCAATAAAGCCATATAGACGACTCAAGCTTTCTTGAAGTGAGAGGCGCGCCTAGATTTAGCCAGCATTCTTCCACAGCCACCGATTGATTAGGCAGCGTTCAGACTTCGTGACGGCAGCCCTTCGGTCGCGCGTTCGGCGCGATCGATGTGCATGCTTTCTACTGCATCGACGGCGTAGAACGCGCGATCCAAGCGCCGCCACCGCGAAGTCTGAACGCTGCCTTATGGTGTATCGGGGCGAGTAACGACCCAGACAAGGTACCTTTGACACTTGCTGGCCTAGTTTTCAGTTCCATTTGATTTACTTTCTCGGAGTCAGAAAAACTCAAAATTTTTTGTGCTTGATGTATCCGCACTCTTTTTGAAGAAAGCCGTAATCAACAGCTCTGAGTCTGTAGCAGAATTAATGAAATATGGAGGGTATACACAGAAAGCCACCCACTTGTATGGCGATTATGAATTATTCGAAGCGTGCTCAGACAATATGGAGCGACTAAGCAGGTGTTTCGCTTATATAAAGCCCGAAAGGGAATCACTCCAAAGTAAACTTGACCTTTTGAAGGATTTGCACATTGATCAGGTCAACGACTGCAGAAAGCTGTCAATATTGCTTTGTGTATTCAAAGGCCTCGTTTACCAAATATTGTCAGCGGGATATGATGGGTAGGCAGTCAGATGACGCGCTTGCCGGCTGTCATACTGGGGCTGGGACGCTGCTGAACGTAACTGCCACCTCCACCGATCCTCTACAGCCCTTCTCTCTGACAGCCCGCCTAAGCCACTCATCACCTTGGTTCTCGTAACTGATCGACCTACATTGCCAAGGCGCCAGCATAAATGTCGAACTGCGTACTGATGGATTAACCATGCACTTTAATCCGTTTTTGAGCTAACATTCGACATTCGCTCAACCTTCTGATGCGAACCCCCCCCCCTATTATCCTGCTACAACTTATTCGCGTATTTGGGCGAACAAATTGTTTCTCTGGTGTTATTCTTTCTCCATAACGATGATTATTATCGACTAGTATATTCTTCGTTGGGTGGTGAAGTTCTTCCTCCTCGTGGTGCCACTGGGAACTGCTCTTGCGGGCTAGCCAAACACGGACATTCGAATGCAAGTGACAGGCCTTCCTTCGTGAGGCCGGCCTACGAGCACTCATGTCACATCACAACGTTAAAATGCCATACGGTTTCCGATATAATGCTACGGCGTCCGCGGAAGCCGAAGCGCACTCGCAAGGGCCGACGAGTGTGATATGTATGTGAGGATCCTCGATGCAAAGACGGCATCGGGGATCGGGGGGGTGGGGGCAACAGGGCCAGTCCGGAAGTCTGGAAACGTTTGCAAGGCACGCGTTGCCGCGCTGAATGTTGGAACGTTGACCGGGTGCTTCTACGAACTGACAGAAGCACAGGAGCGCAGAAGAATTGATCTCTGTGCAGTACAGGAAACGAAATGGTCCGATTGTCAGTTGACAGATATTGGTCGCGGCTTCAGAGCCCTTCTCTATGACAGTCACCAAAAATGGGGTAGCAGCATCGTGTCTCAGCGATTCCGTGACTCATTACTAATGTAGTTTGTTTGTGCGACCGTTCGATGAAGATTGTTGTCGCCGTCGAACAATGTACCACATCTCTACATATGCCCCTGTAACTGGATGCTCCGAGCAATCCAAGGAGGACTTCTGGGCTTTGATATGAGAAGACGGCTGAAACACCACTAGAAGACGGCATTACTGTCGCGAACAATTTGAATGGACACGTGACGTGACGAAAGACGGCTATGCTTGTCATGGTGGATTCGGTTACGGATCACGGAACGCCGACGGTGAGCATGTTCTTGAATATGCTGACACGCTTAATCTCGTCATTCTGAACACAAAGTTTCGTAAACGCGACTCCCACCTCATCACCTTCTGCAGCGGGAGTACAAAAACAGACTTTGGCTTATCAGGCATGGCGATTAAAGGCTCGTCGCAGCCGCTAAGGTAGCGCCGTACGAGACAGCTGCTACGCAACACCACCCGCTCTGCACGCTGAAATACCCAGCTCTCAGATCGAAGCAGATACAGCGATACGGTCTCGAGAGAATCAAGTGGTGAGATTGAATGAGCAGGAGACAGCCGTGATTCCTAACACACGATTACCGAAGGTCACGATTGTCGAGGAAACTTGGAATGAAAGCGTCGGGTCGATAATTCAGGTCGATCGCTCGCTATGCATAACCAAACATGGGAGGCGTTAAATTGACAAGCAGACCTGGCTGTGGACCGACAACATCCGAGCAAGTTCGCGATAAGATGCTTTATCACGTGCACCTTTGGAACAGTTCAGCTGACATCTGGTGGAAATACCGGAAAGCGAGGAGTGCTGCAAAGAAGGCTGCCGCTTTAGCGAGAGTCGGTCATTTCGACTATGTTAGCAAGACATTGGAGGCCCGCGACGGTGAGCGGCACCTCACCGACTTGCTAGATCTCGTCGCCGCTAAACTGAAGACACAGAAAAGTTTTTTGGTATCAGTGACGAGAATGGCCATCTTTTGATGAACAGAAAGAGGGTATCGCAACGATGGCGAGAACACTTCGAAAGGATCGCGACAGTGGAATTCAACCGCCCAGCTATCCCCTTTGCCGCAACAATATACGGCCCCGTTCGGAAAATATCCGTTGAGGAAAAAGCGGCTTTGAAGAATATGAAGCCCGGTAAAGCTACAGGCCCGACGACTTGGCAGCAGACTTGTGGAAGTCACAGCACTGGCATTCGCCAGAATAGTTGACAAAACTCCGATCGTCGCAGAGTAGAAGATGCCCAGGGACTGGCAGCAGAGCACGACAATTCCGGCGTGATAGAACGAGGTCAGCCCAGCAGATTGCTTGCACTTCGCCTTCTCTCCCATAACATGTAAACCATCGAGCGAATTGGATGGCCGTGTTTTTGGAATCGTCCAACTCTCCGTCACCCAGTGTGGCTTCGTGACCGGCTTTCTGCTGGAGAGATATCGTGAGAGGCAAAAGCCCGTGCATGTAGCGCTTTTAGACGTGGAGAAGGCATTTGATCGCATACTCGTGACGTTATATGGTACGCCATGTTACAATGCGGCGTCCCCGAAAAACTAATCGAGTGGGTCCGCATCCTTTATTCAGACCTAGAGAGCCAAGTGCGGACACTTGTACACACTTCGATGGCGTTTCCTATCGCCGTCGGGCTCAACACTCTCCCCACTCCTTTTCGTTGTCGAAATGGCCACGGAGGCGCTGTGACGCGGCCTAAGGTGTTATGCCACGTAGTAAGAAGGGGAAATATAATATACAGAACTACCTCAGGATTTACATTTGAGGAGTGATGCCTTAAGAAAGGGAACCGAGGAAAACACAGTCAAGGTCAGACTGGGTCGGTGTTGCGATGTGCCAGAAGTGCCTCGGGCGCTACGAGACCAAGCAGTTTTCGAAAAATTCTACCTATACATAGTGGCTTAACAGGAACAATTAATCAGTGGGGAACAACCGACTCACAAAACTACTCAGACGTAATGTAAAATGCAATGCAATACGATGACGATGCAACTGCGACTTACACGTCACTTGACGCGGTTCGCATAAAAAAACCACCCGGATTGGCCCTGTTGCTGAACGTTGCGTTGCTGAAGGGAAAAAAGTCAGGGACTTTTCATACAGTCCTGCTCAATCTCGAAGATTCGGGAAGGATAAGAAAGAAAATTGTCCTTCTTCTGAAGCTGATAAGAATTCCATCTCTTGGCATAAAAAGTCCACGTTATTCTTTTTCTAGCCTTTACTCGATTATGTAGTGTGTCATGGTATCCGAGATAGTACACGCATTAGCTACAGCGCAAGCCGTTTGTCCTGACCGTGGAGTCATTGAAGGGAAGACCGCCGTTATCTATTGGTAACCTGCCTTCTTATTTAAAGCTGAACTTATTGTTAGATCAGGGTAAAGAGAACAGAATCCGGGGCCCCCCCCGGGGGGGTTGGGAGGGAAAAAAGGGGGGTCTGTTGCTAACCTAACTTTGTGACTAGTCTTTGACACAAGGAAGGTTTATCTCAACTCACCATGGATTAAGAACCGCCGGCCCAACTTCATCAAATCTAACCTAGTTACTCAGAAAGACGTTCACCGTCACACGTGGCCAATCCATCGAAATTGTTCTAGGTAAAGCGCTCCGAATTAGGGGTGAGTTCAAAGCCCCATGTCGGCATTGCATTTCACTTTACCCCCAAATACTTATGTGAGACAGTTGTACCCCGCAGAATAAACGTTTCTAATTAGTGGCTTAGTTGCATGCAGTGTGCAGACTCACGTAACGTTGCTTTAAAGGACACATTCCGCGATAAAATAAGGCTATGACCTCCTAAATGTGTCGGACGATCCGGAAGACGATTTTTGAGGCTGCGCTACTTTCAAAATGTGAAAAACGCGCAAGAACTTCGCTAGAAGCTGACTAATTAGACCCATGGACACCCTTAGGCCCATGCCGACCCTCACCGGGCTGCTAGCTACTAGCTAGTAAGCCACTATGTTATCTTTCTCTAATAAACAATTTTCGGACTGCTTTTTCTACTGCTTTTCTCCGCTAATTAGATACTTAGCGCTTTTTTATGCCTATTTGAGTTCCGTTTCCCGCAATTTGCGGTCGCGAACTGTGCCTTTAAAATGCGTTCGCGCGCGAAAATAATTCACGTCGTAAACGCTCGCGATGTCTATCCGTGTTCATCGTGTTAAACAATATTCGCAGAATAGAGTGCGGTGACCGTAAGACCTTGACCTATTGTGTTTTAATCCACGACTGGATATTAGTGCGCATCGATGAAACCATATAAAAAACGTTTATCTTCACACTAGACTGTGTCACCTTCGCTGGTGCCGTCTCCTATAGTTTTGGTTTCAGGTGTGGTCATTGTAAAAGTATGGTTCCGGAGTATAAGAAATCTGCTGTTGCTCTCAAAGGCATAGCAAAAGTGGGTTGCAGATTCATTGTTAACGAAGGTTCCAAACATGAATTTTTTTTACATTAATCCTCTAAGGTTGGTGCCGTAGACATGACTCGTCACGAAAGCGTTGGATCTGCTTATCATGTTCAAGGTTTCCCCACCATCAAAATCTTCGGCATTGACAAAGGAAAACCAGTCCATTATGATGGTTTGTTTGTTCATAGAATGCATGGTCTTACTTATAAATATAATCAATCACCTGTGCAATTGTGCACACACTGCTGCTAGTGTATTTCACGCTTGAAATCTATTCCTAAGCCCGGCTCGCATTTGCCGAATCAGTCGTGGTCGACATTTCACGCTGCCATGAAGTTCTCCTACTCAACTATTTCCTGCGTTTGAGTGATAGCACAGTGTTCACTAGCGCCTCTATACCATTATTTGTTGGGATTCGCCAGACCTCTTTGATGTCACTATTTGTTTAGGAATTGCTTAGATCTCTTAGAGCGCGTTCAGACTTCGCGATCGCACGATCGGATCGCTTGATAGCACAGTGTTCACTAGCGCGATCCGCGCGATCCGATCGCGCTACTGAGGGTGAAATTACTGCGGGAGGGGGTTATGTGCGTATATGTTTATTGATCCTGCTCTCTCTCTCTTTTCCTTCTTTTTTCCTTTGTGTACATAATGCCCTCCCAGTTTTAAAGAACGCTTCGAAATATCTTTGAGTTATTTATTATTTCCTATGTAAAATAGTAATAAATATACAATATGCTAATTATATAAATTATATAATTATACTGAATTTTGCATTTGAGTACGTTCAAGCGGAGTGTTGAACATCTAGTTTCAAAAGTAAGACACGCAGAACTTTTAACAGCGGGTAATGTTGTTTCTCTCCCTTCCCCCGATTTTGCCAGTCCTCCAGATATTCACTTTACTTTTGTCACATTGTGTTTGCTTTGTTTGTTCTGCCATCCTCCAGGTCTATACACAACCTTTCCTTTCGACGGTTTCTGCAAATCGTCAGTATTGCGAATATGAACACGGCCTAAAAGACATCAAAAAAGGTCGAACTTACTTTTATATCGTTTTTGGAACTGCCTATTGGAGGCAGGATACAGCATTGTGATGTGAGAAATGGAGATATTAGCACGCTCCCTTCCCAGAACTTTGTTGTTTTTGTTTGTTGAGTTGAGTTGAACATAAACGACACGACACCCTCCCGCAGTAATTTCACCCTCAGTAGCGCGATCGGATCGCGCGATCCGATCGCGCGATCGCGAAGTCTGAACGCGCTCTTAGATACCATTATATGGGGAAACTCATAAGGAAAACTGCTCTCACATATGGAAAACTATTCCCTTCACTTACAAAATACTCTATTCCCTTCACTTACAAAATACTAACTAGGGAAGGTTGCTAGGTCGAAGGGGCCAATTCGAATGAGACGCAGCTTACGGGACGTGTTTTTGGACGCTGATCTCAAATCTGCATTCGAAATTTGCAGAGCGACTCTCTGAGCGGAAATATGGAGCTTTTTCCTCTGCGTCTACCACGCAACAGGTCACGGGATCGGAGCCCTGCTAGGCTTAACATTTTTTGCTTGTTGCACGAACACGGTAAAAAGTGGTTTTAGTGTCACAGCTACTCCAGTACTCGCCTAAACTTGTCAGAAGAGCAGTTGCGTGCAGTTATTGCTGAGCTCAGGTGCCTTGTGATCTAAAAGAAGATTTAAATAAGTATAAGTTTATTACGTGCATAAGGCAGCGTTCAGACTTCGCGATTGCGCTGCTAATGTAGCGACTGGTTGTGTAGCGCGACTGCTTCTCGCGCTTCAATGCAAAAATCAACTGGACCGATGCTAATTTACAGCCATTTTCTGTCACTTTTTGCTTCTTTCTCCTCCCGCTTGCTTCTCGGTTGTTTCCTCCTCCTCTTGGCACTATTATTTCTACTCTGTTTCTATGGTTTGTCAATTATTATGCTTTTTACCTTTGACATAGTGAAATTTCTTAGATGCATCGAAATTTTTTTGAATGGACGGCCGTTCTGAGCGCAATTTTTCTTGTTTTCGAGGTGGTTTTTCGAGTTCCTTACAGTTTTGGTTATCTTTTTGATTTTTATCAGTCATATTGTGTCTAGCTTGGTCGGCATTCCACCAATTTAGTAGAAGCTTTCACCTGCATGGTAAGTAGTTTCTCTTTGTTCCTATTTTCTAATTGTGTAGAGAATTGTAAAGAGAACATAGTAAACTTATTCATAACCAAGACACAACACAACTGGAATTTAGGTGCAAAGAGAAACTACTTACCGTACAGGTGAAGATTTCTACAGAACTGCTGAACTACCGACCAAGCTAAACACAATGTGATTGTTGAGAATCGAGAAGTTAACCAAAACTGCAGGGAACCTGAAAAACCCACCCCGAAAACAAGAAAAGTTGCGCGCAGAACGACCGTCCACCCAAAAATTTCAATTTCAATCCATTTGAAAAATTTCACTATGTCGGCGGTAAGCATAATATGACAAACAACAGAAACAGATTAGAAATAGTAGTGCCAGGAGGAGGAAGAAACAATCGAGAAGCAAGTGGGAGGAGAAAGACGCAAAAAGTAATTGAAAGTGGCTGTAAATTGGCATACATCCAGTTGATTTTTGCACTGGAGCGCGAGAATCAGTCGCGCTACACAACCGGTCCCTACCACTAGCGGCGCGATCGATCGCGCCTCCTAGCGCGCGGTCGCGAAGTCTGAACGCTGCCTTATGCGCACGTAATAAACTTATGCTTAATAAACTTATAGGCAGGAGGTAACGAGTTCTTTGACGAAAGCGTAGACGGTCAAAGTGGAGAAAGGTTCAGGATGGGCTAACACGATGTTCTTTGAACACGATGTTCTTTGAAGACTTGCTGAAGTTGAGAGTGCGAAAAATGTAAAACTTTCTGGCGGTTCGTATGCCAGAGACCTTCAGGGAGAGTCCGCGTGCCACTGAAATCCAAATCTTCAGGTCCGTTACCACCAGAAAAACTCGAAAAGTTTTTTCACTGAAACCTCTTATACATGGGTAATTAATGGCCCTGATCACGATTCTGACATATGGCGCCGACGTGATCTGGGGCCAGCGTTTCGCTAAATGGCCACTGCGAGCGGGAAGGGATGCTGCATAAACCGCTAAAGAAACTGCAGTGTACCTCACTGTATGCCAAGTAAGGCACTTGAAATTATTATATTTTGCATCGTTTTCCATGTCTATTTGAGAAACACTTCATAAACTATACGTACTCAGCTTCACAGCTAAAACAGAGCCTAACGTCATGATAAAACTTACATATTCTGAGCAATTTGTTTTCATTTCTTTTTTTGTCATTCCCAACAGCGTTTAGCAAAAATGAACCCCATCTGTATGGTCCTTGCATGACCCCTACATCATCAACAAACCTTTTTTGAAAAGCTTAAACGACCTCCCTTGTGAGCATGTGACAAAGTGGCAGGTATGAGTTTTGTTAACTTAGAATACGCGCTGCCCGCCCTAAAGGTGGAGTTCTTTAGCGCGTAAATTATTCTTTAGTTTTGACAAATAGGTCTTCATGGGACCACCTCTAGTGTTCGAATGAACCATTCTGAAAGTATTACTGGAACCAGACCCACGCGATCTTTTAGTAAGCTTATGAACTAGACAAAGACCGTCTCCGTCTGGACTGCAGAGATGATGACTGTAGGAGTTTATTCCGGTTTGGTGCATTCGGCATTTCTGGGTTTACAAAGTTACCAGTTCTAATCATTAGTTGATGAGTGAAGCTATTTTGTACCCTCCCAAGTGCGCAAATGTGCTTGTTTTTCGTAGGGTTGAATACCGTAGTGCTAGCTTCTACTAACAAGGGAGGTCGTTCAGGACTTGGAGCGCTTTTTGAAAACGGTTTTTTGCATGACGTAGGGTTCTTTGCATGCATGGAGTACCAAACTGACGTGCATTTTTCCTGCGCGCCTTCAAAAATACCAAAAACAAGGAGTGAGAAGGAAATGCATGGAAACGGTGGTTTTTGAGCCTCTGTGAGCTCTAATCACTTGCAACTTCGACCAGTTGCTGAGTGGAGGGTCCTATAAAGGTACTATTGGAGTGGAGCAGGAAAATAGTCGCGATTGGGGTCTACGAGGCACGTCATTGGGTATGAGCGGTTCTCAGCGGCTTGTCGGGACGGTTTCTTCAACGATCAGAGTGGTGTTCAGCCACAACGATCGTATGGCCTAGAGGATAGCGTGGAGGATTCTCAATCGGACAGTGAGGGTAGGGGTTGGTGGTTCGACTCCCCTCGGCGGGAGAGCTTTTGCATTTTTTATGTTTCGCAGTTTTCGCTTCTATAAATGTCTGTTTATGAATTTTAATCGGATTTCTACCAGCTATAGGCACATTCTAAATAGTTATACCTCATAATTCGGTGTTATTGAACAATTCCGATTTTCACATGCCATTAGGTAAGAGCTTTTCTCAAAGTTGATCTTTATATGTTATTCAGTGCCCTGACCACGACTATGGCAGTTATTTTCAGCTGTAGTGCCATTTATCACCATGGAGCGACTTCTTTGTTTACTGGAGTAGCTATATGTGCACTCGTTTGAGGGACTTTCAGGGTCATTCTGACGCCAGATTGCGTCGACGCGAAGAATAAGTGTCAGAATCGTGATCAGAATCATCGACCCCTATAGGCGAACTTTCGGCTAAAAATTTTTTTTGACTCCCTTGAGTTGTGGTAGACCATTTGGTCGACAGTGATGATCGGATTCTCACACCTTCGAAACTTCGATGGCGTAGCGATGACGTGGCGCGCCGGCTTTCAGCCGTATCGCGGATTCGGTGCTTATAAGGTCCATTCATACTTGGTATGGGTACAGATGGCCGCAAAACAGGGGAAAAACCATCCTGGACATTTGTCGACTCCTAGCGAGTGCTCGCTCAAAGAAGATGTCGTCATCCATTACCGACAAAAAAGACTAGTCCGAGCTCCCTTTTTCAAAAGCACCTGGAGAAATGATAACCTCCTTCTTCTTCTTTCTATGAATTTTATTGTTTTCGTTAGTTTTATGTTTCTGTACCACTGAATGGAAGTGTTTCAGTAACGAGGAAAGTACAAGTTCTACAGAATGACACCAGGGCATAATAAAATACACAAACCCAAAAAAGCCAAAAAATTTGGCCGAAAGTTTGCCTATAGGTATAATTGATGGTCCTGATCACGATTCTGACACTTATTCTTCGCGTCGACGCAATCTGGCGTCAGAATGACCCTGAAAGTCCCTCAAACGAGTGTACATAGCGACCCCAGTGAAGAAAGAAGTCGCTCCAAGATGGCGATAAATGGCACTACAGCTGAAAGTAACTGCCATATTCGTGGCCAGGGCACTGAATAACATATAAAGACCAACTTTGAGAAAAGCTATTACCTAATGGTATGTGAAAATCGGAATTGTTCAATAACAGCGAATTATGGGGTATAACTATTTAGAATGCGCCTATAGCTGGTAGAAATCCGATTAAAATTCATAAACAGACATTTATAGAAGCGAAAACAGCGAAACATAAAAAATGCGAAAACTCCGCCGAGGGGAGTCGAGCCATCAACCCCTACCCTCAGTGTCCGATTGAGAATCCTCCACGCTATCCACTAGGCCATACGATCGTTGTGGCTGAACACCACTCTGATCGTTGAAGAAACCGTCCCGACAAGCCGCTGAGGACCGCTCATTCCCAATGACGTAACTCAAGTAAGACCCCAATCGCGGCTATTTTCCTCCTCCACTCCAATAGTACCTTTATAAGGATGCACCACTCAGCAACTGGTCGAAATTGCAAGTGATTTAGAGCTCACAGAGGCTCAAAAACCACCGGTTCCCATGCATTTCTTTTTCACTCCTTTTTTGGTATTTCCAGAGGCGCGCAGGAAAAATGAACGTCAGTCTGGTACTCCATGCACGTGACCCTACATCATGCAAAAAACCGTTTTCAAAAAGCGCTCCACGTCCTAAACGACCTTCCTGGTAAGAGTCTAACATAGTTCTTATAGGCACGCAATAATACTTGTGTGTTTGCAGTTGGTAGGCCTTTGAAAATGTGATATATACCATTTTCACTTTAAATTCGCCCTTTTTCAAACCAAATTCGTCCTTTTTCAAACCAAATTCGTCCTTTTTCAAACCAAATTCGTCCTTTTTCAAACCAAATTCACCCTCACTCTTCATCAAAAACCACACTTATTAGGGCGGGCAACTCATCAACCAGATCAAGCCAGACATCACTGCGAGCCCCGCTCCGACGGCCACGCGCACTTGTCAGCGGCGGACAATAGATTCTCAATCTCGTTTAATAACTTCTGCTTTTGCTGTTTCCCACAAACCCTTTTGACTGGAAACCACATTCACACATAGCCGACTCCGCCCATTCCTCAAATGGTTTGGCACTCTAGGCTGACCACGCCCCACTGGCTTTTCGCGGAATTTCGATGTTTTTTTTTTTAAATTTTTGCAATTTGGGTTGCTGGCGTGAAGCCCGCCCTTTTGTGAGCTCCGCTCACTTTGAATAAGCTCCGCCCACTTTTCAAAAATGGTGCAGAATCGGCAGTATAGAGACTTGGCTTGCATGTTAGGGTCTCGTACGTCTCGGAACAAGAAAAACCGGCAAAAGTTTATTCCGAATGATCAGCAATACCCTAGCACGCAAGCGCAAGGCTCTATACTGCCGATCTGCACCATTTTGAAAAGTGGGCGGGGCTTCCTCAAAGTGGGCGGAGCCCCTCACAGTGGGCGGGTTCATGAGGCAACCCCTAAATTGCAAAAATTTTGAAAAAACATCGAAATTCCGCGAAAAGCCAGAGGGCGTGGTCAGCCTAGAGTGCCAAACCCTGTAGGGAATGGGCGGAGTCGGCTATGTGTGAATGCACGGTGGTTTCCAGTCAAAGGGTTTGTGGGAAACAGCAAAAGCAGATATTATGAAACGAGATTTGAGAATCTATGTCCGCGCTGACAGGTGGGCGTGGCCGTCGGCGGGGTTCGCAGTGATGTCTGGCGTGATCTGGTTGATGAGTTGCCCGCCCTAATAAGTGTGATTCTTGATGAAGAGTGAGGGTGAATTTGGTTTGAAAAGGGACGAATTTGGTTTGAAAAAGGACGAATTTGGTTTGAAAAGGGACGAATTTGGTTTGAAAAAGGACGAATTTGCTTTGAAAAAGGACGAATTCAAAGTGAAAACGGTATATACTATTTTCACTTTGAATTCACCCCTTTTCAAACCAAATTCACCCTTTTTCAAACCAAATTCACCCACCTTCCAAATCGAATTCACCTCACTTATTAGGCTGCGCAAGTCGTCTACCAAATCACGCCGGACACTACTGCGACCCAGCCCTCCCCCCCCTCGGCCACACTCACTTGCTTTTTGCGGAATTTTGATATTTTTTCGAAATTTTTGCATTTTTGGTCTCCTACGTCAAGCCCCGCCTACTGTTGGGAGCTCCGCCCACTTTGGAGGAGCCCCGCCCACATTTCAATGAGCAAGTAGTATAAGGTCTGGCTTTCATGCTAGGGTCTCGTTCCTCACTCGGAACAAGAAAATCAGCCAAACTTTGTTTTGAGTGACGAAGGAGACCCTAGCATGAAAGCCAGACCTTACTACCTGCATCATTTTTGAAATGTGGGCGGGGCTCCTCCAAAGTGGGCGGAGTCTCCAACGGTGGGCGGGGCTGCACGCAGCAGTCCAAAAATGCAAAAATTTCGAAAAAATTTGAAAATTCCGCAAAAAGCAAGTGGGCGTGGCCGAGGGGCGGGGCCCGCAGTAGTGTCTGGCGTAATTTGGTAGATGACTTGCGCAGCCTAATAAGTGTGGTGACGATTTGGAAGGTGGGTGAATTCGATTTGGAAGGTGGGTAAATTTGGTTTGAAAAAGGGTTAATTTGGTTCAAAAGGGGTGAATTTAACACACTGCGTACCGCCATACTGAGCGCATCTTGCGATTATTTCCTTATTTTACATGAGTTTTATCGTATATTCCCTGATTCTTTTCAATTGTTGATGAAGAGTAGGACTTTCCGTACCCGGGAACATGTTTTGGCAACACTAGAACATGAAGGACATGTCGAGCTTATCGAATAAAATACTGCACAGGTGCAAAATCGTACCAAACCATGTGTGTCACGCGGTCCGGAACGTGTTAAAGTGAAAATGGTATATATGTGGGTGAGCTGTTTGTACCCTCCTTTTGATATGCTCCGAAAAATCGAATCTATCAGTGTGGTAGGAACCGAGAACTCTGACATACTGGGTAACGGAAGGGGGACCTCATCCACAGTGTACGCGGACAATGGTTAGATGTTTCCAGAGTTAAGTTCCATGTGAACTGATTGCGGTGGAGCTATAGGCAACTGCCATTTCTTGGACCAGTGGACTGTCACATCTACGGCCTTTTGCAGGGTCAGATACTCCGTATCATGCAAGATCGTCTTATATATTTTCGAGTCGTCAGCATATACTTTAGCCATGACACCTCCTCTGAGCAAGCCAGGAAGTTCGGCCGTGAAAATGTTAAAAAGAACGGTGATAAAGCACCACCGTTGGGTACTTCACTTAGCGCCTGTTTAACACTTAAATGGGACTGGTCATTTTTAACCTGGAAGGTTCTGCCGGAAAGATGTTTCGATATCCACTTCCTGGGAGCAGGATGGAAGCCAAGGACTCTTAAAGCCGCCCCCGCGATCAAAGTTCCTCGTGGTCGCCTTTGTTGTGCAAGTAGTCTAGCCTCCAAGCTAGAAGATTGTTCACCTTTCGCGACTCTATTGTGAGCGTGGAGGCTGCTATAGCCGCTCAAAGTGCTAGTTCTAAC
>MU912029.1:44123-91213 GCA_036418165.1 Cooperia oncophora
TCTCTGTTACGTTTCCAAAAGGAAGCGAATTAGAAATAAGAATGACTGGTATTACTTTTTTTTCTTTTTGGGAAGCAGGATCTTGGAATTTCGTATAAAGGTGTACCCATACATTTGCAAGAAATATTGTTCGAGTGGCGCTCACAAAGAGTCTACCCGTAATTTCAAGTGTCCAGAAATCGCATCTGTTTTTAGCTATGACCTGCAGTGCAAATTGACACTTGCCTCATATTCACCCGATACAAAAATTGATCACTGCCTTCTACCTACTTCACCTTCAGGACCCAGAACTGCGCAAGGGATCAGCTCTGCTGCACTTGCTGAAATAAAAAAGGCACTGCATACTCGACTCGGCGAATCTGGAGGACGTTCTGAGAAGCCCGGCACTAACGAAGATGTCATCGAACTCAAAGATGCCAACTTTGAAAAGGTGTGAATGTGCAGATTGGTGTTCAGATTTCAGTTATTCTGAGCACAAGCATTGACCTTTCTTTGTCTCTACTTTTAGCTCGTTCTGAATAGCAAGGATTCTTGGCTTGTGGAGTTTTACGCTCCATGGTGCGGACATTGTAAAAACCTCGAACCTCATTGGAAGGCAGCCGCTTCACAACTGAAAGGAAAAGTCAAGGTATCACACTTTTTAATTTTCGCTTTACAAAGCAGTCATAATATAAAAATCTTTTCAACGTGGCATATGTAGATGTTGTGAGGGAGGAATTATCATCTCACCTATATTTCCCTTAGAATCGTAAGATATACAATTTAGAGCTTTGAAATCTGTAAATTGTATTCGATTCGTCATTTTCGGAAGCTTACGGTGCGCCTCCGTCAAGTAGGTTGCGCAGATTTCAGTCATCTGTCTAGTCGACTATACTGTATTGTAGTAGTTAGTCTTCAGTAGTGATAGGAAGGAGTGTTACAGACATCTATCTTTCACAGCTTTGCCTTACATCTTAACACATTCCGACCCACTGAATAGGTCATGAACGTCATCGATGCTGTGGGACGTCTTTTGGAAGAAGACTCGCAACAGACGTGCTTCTTGATAGTGCAACCGGTGGGGATGACGTCGTCGAACTACACAGCGCAGCGTGTTGAAGTGCGCAAATCATTAAATGAATGATTTGCTGGAAGATGCCTGCTGTATATTTGAGATTAGACGAGAAGCGATTTGGCTGCTGTGCTGTGCACGTGTTGGAATTCCTCCTAAGCCACGTTGTTGTCTCGGCTTGGAAACAGATGTCGGCGGAGTCAATGTGCATGAAGGTCTTCCGTCCCCGTGAAATAATGTCGAAAACCTCTTTAGAAGCTCGTCAGCTCTTCGACAAATGTGAATGTTATACACTGACAGACACTGAAAAGTTGCTACAGGTTGCCGTTTATTTCCAACATTTATCTTCTGTTTTTCATTTATGGTTTAACATCGAAATTTGAAACGATTTGGTTGTGGAGAGAAATAGTTGTGACCGTCAAACCGTTTCGGCGATTGCTTTTCACCACTGTTGTATGTAACAACGAAAATCGTGTCCAAAAGTCAGAGGCTCGGAAAGATTTGTTCATGAAATCTTGACACCTCCCGGGACTCACGGGATTGTAGAGAGAAGAAAAGGTATAATCGGGCGTATCACGACCCTGGGAAATGTAGAAATGCCCTCACAAGAGAAGAAAAACTTTTCCCTTCTTTCTAGCGTTCCTGGAACCGCTAAGAAAAAAATAAACCGCGTTTTGTAGTTCATACATGAGCCGCCATCCTTTCCACTAAAACTTTTCTGAAAAAAGCGCTCCATATCTAAGCGACGCTCATTGTTGAGGCAATGTAGTAAGCTTAGGTGGAAGTAGGAAAATTTTCCCTTGCTTAAATCTAATGTACAAGATGTACATCGTTTTAAAAAATAGTACCGTTGCGGAAAGTTGCTTGTTAGCAACGATTTTGCTGGTACGGCAAGTTTCCACTTTTTTACTTGTTCGCGTCGACGCAGTTTCGTCAAAAACGAGCGGCGCGTTTGGGACAAACACGATTTCACTGAAACTCGCCTGTCGTTTCTTCTTTCATTTTTTGAACATTTCTTTCCCTTTTACAGGTTTTTATCAATAGTAACATGTCAGCTGTGCGAGTGCAGGTCCCTAGAAATGCAATAAACATTTGAAAGGATAAGATTCCTATTCCAGCGGGTATGTGTTATATACAAAGCCACCATTTCCTCTTTCGTCACTTATATTACTTTCTCTTTGTTATATTACTTTCTCTTTGTTTCTTTTGTTGGGAGTTACAGTGCTTGCTTAGGGTTTTGTACCGTTGGGAAAAGTTCTTCTAGTTGGTGGGGAAAATCGGTAAAGAATTGGAACGTTAGGAGGTGGGGTCGTACTGACACCACCATTACACGCTGAACCACTGACTACTTCTCGGCTTTTTGGTTAATCAGGCAAGTATGGTAGGTTAAAGTGGTCGCTTGAAATGGTATGATGATATATGATAAATCAAAGAACGTGCTGACATACTTCTATAATGTTTGCCTACTATTTATGTCTAACTGTCAGCGAAAAAGGAAAAAGAACAAAAAACATTCGTAGAGGCGCGTGTACTCCCGGGAGTACACGCCGCCTCGAATGTGTTAATGGGCGTAGCTTCCTTTATGGAGAATCTAGCACGAGACGATCAACAGGAATTTCGCTTTTCAAAAGCCGTCAAAGTCCTGTTCAAAGTAAATGGAATTCCAAAAATTCCTTTCAAAAAGGGTCCAACGATTCATAATCCCTCAAGAGTATTTTCCTTCTATATTTCGGTGCCTAGCACCTTCATCAGATCTGGATTGGGTGTAGTTGGGTAATACACAAAGTACAATATACACATCCATTTTCTTATACAAGTGATGCAATTAATCATTCAGCCGAAAAAAGATCCGGAGTAATCGTTCTACGGATGTTTGGATAAAGTCTATGAATTATGAATAAATGTCAGTCAAAAAAAACAAAGCCAGCAATAGACAAAATGACACATTTACCTGCTTAATGCCATCTCACACCGAAAAGCAGCGAATGGATGACGTGTAAAGTTTATTTCAAGAGAAGTTCCTTTCGTTCTATAAGCTCGTCACACTTCATACAGCATGTCTTGAAACATTAATAGACTTGTCAATGCGATATTTTGTCAGCTGACCAGGGCACATTATCATGCGGATTCTGGTCGGGTCCGTACGACCCCCCCCCCCTGAAAGGTGGCTTGATAGGAAATTCAGTTTAGGACTCACGAAACTTGATGCGAACTGTTCTGCTTTGGACGAAGATAATTTTCTTCCAACTGAACTGCTTGCAAATACAACAGCAGTTTTGAAAGAGAAATATTTCCTCTTTCCAAGAAGCACCTAAATGGTTCCTGAAGTTTCCGGGGTCCATGAGGTGAATGCGTTGCCGATTTTTTGGAGAAAACTTCGAGCCCGAGAAAAACCCGTTTTCCGTGTACGGTTTCAAGTGGGCGTAATGAGTATACAAGAATGAATCTAGTACGGGTTTCTCCTTCAATAGAAGTAAGCAATAGTTATTATAGCGCCCATTAACTTCATTTCTGAATGCGCCAGGCATTAGGCCACTGATGCTTCTGGCTCCGCACTTGCATCGTGCTCCATTTCAAGAGTGAGCGCCGCACCCCCTCATCGTGCCTCCTACTAACTCCACTTCGCCACACCTGTCCCTCCCCCTCACCCAGCCGTTTCACATTCAGCTGCCATCCGAGAGCTCGTCATTGGCTCAGAATGCACTCAGTGGTTGTCTCATATGCAGGGTGGTCGTCTTGTTTCCCATTTTTCGTGTATTCAAACTACGTTGGCAGTTTCGTCATAGAAATGTTTTGTACTTTCTAAGAACATGCTACCTTTCAAGTTGGCTGTTGTTGCGCGATTTCTCCCTTGTGAAGGTGACCGCATATCTTGTTCATCCTGAGGTGGGGATATCCGTCACTTGCCAACGGAAACTTTTACGTATCAACCAGAAGAAAGTCTGTCAGCGTATGACTGAAGAAATTGCACGTATGAAAAAAACACTGCCAACTGCGATCAGTCAGTGCACTGAAGCCTCATTCACTTATTAGAAAGAGATTCTCGAGAACGGCAACTTGGGTTCGATAGCAAAGGATATGCGAATCCTTTCCAGGAGCATCCAAAATATCGTGAAAGGTGCTAAGGGCTTTGACACCGGATGTACAAAAAGTACATTTAGCCAAGGGATTTATGGAAAAGGTTCTACAGATTTGACTGCGGTGCGCTTCGTGAAGGAATTGTTGTCGTCAATTCGAAATGTTTTACGACTGAAGGCAACGATCGTGGTCTAGCAGAGGTTTACTGATTCGCACGACTCAGGGGAATCCTAGAAAGAAGGAAATGTAAGCCATTGCTCAGACCAGATTCTGAAGATAATTACTGCCCGATCCTTATATGAGAAGTGGGTCTTCCCCCACATAAGGAAGAGGGCCATTCGGATCGGCTGGCTTCGCCCCTTTTTCGTATAAGGTGGGTCTTTCCTGCATTACTATTTCAAGATAGAAAATGCCAGTCGTATGATGTGGGAAACATCGTAGCGCCTTCAAACACTTTTTATTATTATATCTGGGTATTCAAACATTCTATGTTGATCATTTCCGTTCTGGTATACCACAGTCGAATCCTGCTGATGGTAGCGACCCCTGGAAACCTACATATAGTCCTACCCAGTGACTTCTGGAGCCAGTCAGTATGCTCGTGGTCGTAGGGCATACTGCATGCACATATAGCAATTCATTCACACTGTCCTAGAGATGTACTCAATAATGTGTCGTCACAAACACACGTCTACGGCGCGAGCTTCACTTAATTCATAGCTAATGCACCGTTAAGAAGTAGGCTTTCATTTTCACCTTTATCTACGGTGGAAAATTTCTTTTTTTGGCTATTTCTTGAGTCACTCTTCTCGTTACTCTTTCCTACGTAATTCTACGTGAATTTTAAGCGTCTTTTTGTCTGGAGGTTAAATCTCTTTTCATAGTAAATACTGAGGGTTACTTCAACTTTCATTGTGTAGGATGAGGTCGAGCTTCGTTTTTGCTTACATAAATCTATTATTATGAGTTGGTACGACCTTACTTTGTCGGTACGAGTTGGTACGAGTTGGTACTAGTTAGTATTATAGATGAGACCCAAAGAATAATGATGTTCACATGACGGCTGTATTAGAGGAATTGACACGTTGACCCATTACTTTCGCACTCCTCGAGGTGGGAATTTCCCCTCGGGAGTACTCTGATTTCAACGCGGATATTATATTCGCTTGAGAAGAAAATGTCTGTCGTCCACACAAAAGTCGTCGGCGCGCGTAATGCACGCCAGGCGTTTCGGGACGGTGCCACTATTCTGTTTATCTTCGTTCGAGAAGAATTTCATTCAAGTTGTGATCCGACTTTCGACGAGGGCATGAAAATCGTCACTTCCACCTATTGTTTTATTTTGTTCGGTTTAGATAATTAAGATAATTAAGGTTGGAGCTCTTGATGCTACTGTTCACACCATCACCGCAAGCAGATTCGGAATCCGTGGGTTTCCCACGATCAAATACTTCGCTCCTGGTTCAACGGAAACTGACGCCATCGATTACGAAGGAGGTAGAACTGCTTCGGACATTGTCAGTTGGACCACGTCCAAGGTAAACCAGGTTGAAGTATTTCTGAAATCTCAAAAATATCTTGCGGTCGAGTATTGTAGATAGAGGTGGTTTGATTATGAACAGTAGCTGGTGGGTAATCAACCAAGGAGAGAAAAGCAAAAAGAATCTTCGATAACGCTATACACAAATAGCTCCCGGACGGTCACAGCCTCATTGTACGAGTTCTCAGGAATTACTGGCTACTCGAAACCCTGCGGTCTCTGTGCAACCACTGGCTCACGAGTCGCTTTTTGACATCTTCGAGTACTAAGTTTCAATGCAATGAAAAGAAAACGAAAAACAACGAAAAGGAAGTAACTTTCAAAACCAGTAGCATCATTGCTGATTTGAACACGTTTTACCTTGCGAAATGAATTTCTGTTAATTGTATATGCTCCTTATGAAGAAAATGTATTAAAGGAGAGCGGAATCACTTCTAAGAACGAGCGCGGCCGGCAGAAGTGGACATCCAGTCTGGATTTATGTCGCCACCCCAAAAAAACTACAACTGGGCGCCACTGCTTTAGGTGCGGAGAGAAGTTCGTTGGGAGTCGTCCAACTGAGCGGTTGCCAAAGGTAGAGCTTTCGACGGCTATAGCACCCTCCTCACCCACTGTGGAGCCGCGAAAGTGGCACATCACGTCGCGAAGGGGGATGCGACCTCTAACCAGGGAGGTCGTTCAGGACATGGCGCGCTTTTTGAAAACTGTTTTTTCCATGATGTAGGACCACGTTCGTGGACTACCAGTCTGACGTTCATTTTTCCTGCGCGCCTCTGGAAATACCAAAAAAGGAGTGAAAAAGAAATGCACGGGAACCGGTGGTTTTTGAGCCTCTGTGAGCTCTAAATCACTTGCAACTTCGACCAGTTGTTGAGTGAGGGGGGTCCTTATAAAGGTTTTATGGAAATCAAGGAGAAAACTAGTCGCAAAGGGGGTCTTATTTGTGCACGTGACCACGAGTGAGCCGCTCCTTGGAATGGTTTCTTCCACGATCGGAGCGGTGATCAGCTACAACGATCGGATGGCCTAGTGGATAGCGTGGAGGATTCTCAATCAGGGTGGTGTTGATGGTTCGCTCCTCTAGGCGTGCAAGCTTTTGCATTTTTTTAGTTTCGCTATTCTCGCTTCCGTAAATGTCTGTGCATGAGTATAACAGGATATTTGCCATTTATGGGCAAATTCTTAACGGTAGTACCCCGTGACTCGGTGTTATTCTACTGTTACAATTTTTTCACACCATTAAGCAAGGCTGAAGCTGAAAATTGATTTCTATGTGTAAGTGATATGACGATTAATATGATACTTAGCTTTAGTTGTGGTGCCATTTTTGATTTGGATCAACATCATTTTCTCACTGAATTCATTATGTACACCCATGTAAGGGACGTTCAGCGCTACTCTGCCGTCAAAATGCGTCAGCGCCAAAAGTAAGTGTCAGAATCGTGATCAGGACCACCGATTACCTCTATAGACATAGTTTCGCTCAAAAAATTTTTTTTTCGACATTCTTGGGTTTATGTATTGGGTTGTGCACACGAACCTTTATATTGAAGTCGTATTTTGCTTTTTATCAAAACCTTCCTATTTACTGGTAAATAAACAAGGAGCTAACAGCAAGAATAACACCGTGAAAAAAAAGAAAAATTTAGTTATTCCTACGGGTGCATTTAAAAGTGAAGAAAGTCGTATGAGAAGAAAGTCGTATGAATCTTTCCTATTGGTAGGGGAGAATGACACCTTTGTCGAGCGAGTAGCCGCTAGGGGTCAACAAAGGTCCACAGTGGTTGTTTACGAATTCCACAGGCATCCGAGCTTACGAGGACCTTCGGTGCAGCGAATTCGCGATAGGGCTGCCCGACGGCCCCCTACATCATGGTTACGTCATCGCCGCTGCGAAGGTGTGAGACTCCGGTTATCATCGTCGACCAAATAAATGGTCCGCCACAACCCGAGAAAGTCGAGAAAAGTTTTCGGTTGACTTTGTCTATAGAGGCAATCGATGGTTCAGATCACGATTCTGACATTTATTTCTGGCGCTGACGCAATTTGGCGGCAGGGTAGCGCTAAATGTCCCTTATAGGGGTGTAGATATTATAATTAATTCAGTGGGAGAATGATGTTGATCCAGATCGGAGAAAAATGGCACCACATCTAAAGCTAAGTATTGTATTGATCATCATATCACTTACTTACACATGAAAATCAATTTTCAGTAGTAGCCTTGCTTAATGGTGTGAAAAAATTGTAAAAGTAGAATAACACCGACTCACGGGGTACTACCGTTAAGAATTTGCCCATAAATGGCAAATATCTTGTTATACTCATGCAGAGACATTTATGGAGGCGAGAATAGCGAAACTAAAAAAAAATGCAAAAGCTTGCACGCCTAGGGGAGCCAGACCATCAACCCCACCCCTACTGTCCGATTGAGAATCCTCCACGCTATCCACTAGGCCATCCGATCGTTGTTGCTGAACACCGCTCTAATCGTTGAAGAAACCATCCCAAGAAGCGGCTCACCCCTGATCACGTGCCACAAGTAAGACCTCTTTGCGACTATTTTTCTCCTCGATTCCCATAAAACCTTGATAAGGACCCCACTCAGCAATTGGTCAAGGATGCAAGTGATCTGGAGCCCATAGATACTAAAAACCCGGTATCCATGCACTTCTTTTTCACCCTTTTTTTGGATATTCAAAGAGCCATTCAGGAAAAATGAACGTCAGTTTGGTGGTCCATGAACGTGGCCCTACATCATGCAAAAAACCGTTTTCAAAAAGCGCGCCACGTCCTGAACGACCTCCCTGTTAAGTCTGCTGGCTGGACTACTTGGACAAGAAAGGACGGCCACGAATCCACGAATTGCCGAATTGCCCGAGCGCTGGGTCTGTCCATAAGAGCACATCTATGTCGTTACTTCCATTCGAGCTCGAATATTACGCGAGTGAGCGCTTTCATAGTTAATATGCTTGCAAACGCTTTCATAGTTAATATGGCAGGGCGGTGTAAGGAGGGGCCACGAGCCCGCCTACCGCTGTCCTTTCTAGCAATAGTGGTCATAGTGAGTGATTCGGGAAGAAAACAACCAGTGCTGAAAAAGCCGCAGGTGGGCTCAGTTTATGCTTTTTTGGGCACTAAATGACATTCGAAGCTTGCATAGGCTACCTCGTGGATACATTTGAAATACTGTAACTTTTTGTGACATTTTTCTTATTTTCTTTTGGGGGTATTCGTAATTTCCTCTGTTATTATGTGTGTGTGTGTGTGTGTGTGTGTGTGTGTGTGTGTGTGTGTGCGTGTGCATGTGTATGTGGTGGTGAGTGTATGTGTGCGTGTGTGTATTATCAAAAATCCATGAATTGCTTTAATTCAGCCGTGGGAAGCTGAGTAAGTGAAATGGGCTTTGCGAAGGGAACATCATCGGTGGGTAACAGGAAGTGATATCAACTGATAGTGGCTGACAAGGGACGTAGAAAGAACATCGAATTTTCATAGCGCGCTACAGCAACACTGGGATTTGGGTTTGGGACGGGAACATTGGTTACAAGAAGTGATAGCGACTGGTAATAGCTGATAAGGAACATCGGAAGGAAATGGTCACCATTCTCACTGTGCTCCACAGCAACAGTAGAACGTTAGTGCCAAAAAGCGACATATGGGCAGGATGGGGACATTAGTGGTGGATAACAGAGTATGATAAGAAGTGATAAGGGCGTAAAAGATGCAGTCTTAAAAAATTTATCGTGCGCGTTGTAGCAGCATCGTAATACTTTACACAACTGGACTGCGACCAATGGGTGTGTGGCGATTCTATCGTCGATGATAAGTAGTTCGCCACGCTGGTGAACGCCGCGTACGAGTCCTGCTGCGTCGTGCTCGTTTAAATTGCTAAAATGATCATTAAGCCATATTGCTATGTTAATCCTGTGCTGCTTTTCCCATTTTCCTATGATTGTTTTTTCCGCATTTAAAAGTAAATGGGTGTAAGACTGGTCCCACGTTATTTGCTCAAAATTACTGATCCGATTTTGGGCTTTTCGGAACTTGTGAATACGCGGTCTTCGAGACTCATTTGTATGTCGGTAATACAACTCCGGCATTTTCGCACCGCGCCGCCGCGCAAGACGCCGCGACGCTATGTGCGCGACGTGACCTGGCTTGCCGACGATAGAATCGCCCGGGTCCCGCGACCACTATCGTTCGATTATCATGGGTTCAATGAATGAACAGATTTCGCTCCTTCCCGATAAGGAGTGGAGTCAAAACCGATTTATCGCTGAGCTTTCGAGTTCCAAAAAATGTAGATGCTGTCTGCTATTTGCCAATGAATAAAAGCCGCTATGAGATGAAGTGAAAACTGCTCCATCGAAGCTGGGAATGCCTTCATTCTCATGTCGATACAGCTACCATCTGGAGGTTTTCGACACCTGGTCGGCATTTCAAAAAAGGTAGGTTCCTTTAGAGGTGCGACTGGACACTGGTCTATGAGGGGAAATAGCGGGAGATAGGTGATCTTTCAAAACAAGGCAAGTATTCAGTACAGTAACAAGGTCGGTATAAATACGCTGCCAGTTCTCAATTCATGAGATTGCCAATGTGGTACGCACAGTAGTGTGCATCAGCAAAAATGATCTGACAAATCATCACTGCAATGCTCGCTGTTACTCCACTGTAAAGTTTTTTTGTCAAATAGTTTAAGATCATTCACTTTTTTCTTCGCCACTTTACATTCTGTACTCGTGGAACACAAATCGCTTCCGACAGAACATTTGGTCGTTGTCGGCGCTTGCTTTGAAAGCACCGCCACCAACGCTCAAGGGAAGGACTGGCGCCGGCACCTGTATGCAGGCAGTAGCCAGATATTGTCCTGCCCACTCCTTTTCCTTAAAATGGAGTAGGCGTGGCATTTGAACATTGCATATGATAGGTTACTCGTGGGATGTTTCCATTTGAGGCAACTGTCATCTTGTTCTGTTCTGAATGATTACCACTGCCTTGAAGTGAAAGTGTCTCACGAAGCGCTTTACCGACGACACTTACAATTCAAGTGCACAGCCACACCTACCACTTTCAGGGATTTTTGAGTGCATCTACAGGCAATTCTTTCGCGTTTAACATGGGGCATCCTTTTAGTATTTGTTCCTTACAACTGACTCAGTTCCGTTGTCCCCAAGTAAACACCGGGAGTTGTAAGCTGGTTTATTCGCTAAGTGTAGAGGCTTGCCATAGTGTGAATAAGTGATGCAGTTATCTGGGAAAGTTTTTAATTCATTTCTGTATTTGCTGTTTGCTATATACCTTTGTTATGGGCCTCATACCTTTGTTAAAGAGGAAAAACTTTGATTGATAGGCATTGTCACTCTCTTCGAGTACACACACACACACACACACACACACCCACACACCACACACACACACACACACACACACACACACACACACACACACACACACACACACACACACACACACACACCACACACACACACACACACACACACACACACACACACATCACACACACACAGCACACACACACAGCACACACACACACACACACACCACACACACACACACACACACACACACACACACACACACACAACACAACACACACACACACACACCACACACACACACACACACACACACACACACAACACACAACAACACACACACACCACACACAACACCCACACACACACACACACTTATGAGACTCAACAATGAGTAAATTGAGCACGCTTATATCCATACAGGGGGGGCCAAAAAAAAAAGTCATTCTGGCCGCAGTCACATATGAGCGAAGTTTTCGCAGCCCAGACAGAGGAAGTGGGATATGAGTACCAGGGCGGAAGATACCAAGATCTTCCCCTATAAGCTGGAGCAGGCTGCCGCCAATCGCCTTCATGTACGCCCAAAATATGAAGTCATCTCCAGTCGCGGCCTGACTGGAGCAGACAGCCTTTGGAATTCCACGTCGCCTCCAAACAGCCTGCCGAAACTTACTGAATGAAATCATCCACAGATAGCTACCTGCGCGTCAGTACTCTTGATCTGCAAGACCCCCACATCGAGCGGCCTACGGCAACGCCGCCTACGGTCTAGGACATCATCTTCACCGTATTCCGCGAGGCGCGAGTTTGATGGTATGGACCGGTGTACCTGGAAAGGGAAGACGATATTTTCTTTGTAGACCCCGACTGAAGGTGGAGCGCTGGCGTTACATCAAGTTACTCGAGAAAAATATCCTCCTACATGTGCCGATTCTTGGAGACCTGTCGCTGCCTACAGTTTGGGTGCCACCACATGGAATCAAAGGGTTTTGGAAAAACTCCGCCTACTCGGAATGAGAACGTTGAGTTACCTGGAAAAGATTAGTATTTAAGCGGGGGTCCTGAACTAAACCCCCTCAATACTCAGTTCGGGCGGAGCTCAACAGGGTGGTCTCAGTGGCGGAGAAATCAACGATCTCGCTCAACTGCGGTACCACTCACTTTCGCGCGGGCCGAACCTCTCGATGGCGCTCCTCCAGAAGGCTGTGCGGAGTATCATATAGTATTTAATGCTCTTTTAATATGTAGAAATGTCGATAAAAATTTAATAAAGTGTAACTTATAGCGCCTTGAAAGTCCTGGAGGGCAAAATGACTTTTTTTTGGCCCCCCCACTGGGATATCGTCTTCCAGCATAAGTTCTAAGGCAGTCACTCAACTTAATGTGTGACGGATGGCAGTTCCTGGAAAACCAGGCGTGAGGATACCATAGGCAGCCGCAGTGCGCGCTTGCACATGTGACTGGTTGTATTTTTTTGGGAAACATCCTACAGTCTGCTTTTTTTCAGAGAAAAATATGAGCTGCACATACTTTGACCAGAAAATTTGACGTCTGTCAGAAGTATAGAAGCACTCTGGAGGGGAGGACCGACTTTGAGTGAAATTCCTTCCCTCTTCCAAATACTTCGCAATTCTGTGGCTATATTTTGTAATTGATGGTACATTAACTCTTCTACTTATGTTGTGATCTGAGCCCAATTAAAGACGCCACTAAGCAAAACTAAAACAAGAACAACTTGCTGAGAGGATGCTGAATGAACGGTTGGATTCACCTCGCTCTATGATCAACTGTGCCCTATACCACTGTTTAGTAGATCTGCTGTGGATAAGGGTGGCCCTGTCGTGAACGAGAATATCTTCGACGATCGTCAGTGCCAATAATTGGGCAAGATATTCTGGTGATAACTGGTGCTCAGTGTTCACTATAGAAGTGTGAGAGGGAGTACTGCGCTGCTCAATGATGAGGTGCAGACAAGCTGAGTTCCTCCACTAAGGAGGTCCACGGCTAAGGATCACCCAATCTTTGAAATAGCTGTGATATCATCATCCAGCCGTCCAGTGAGAGCTCCTTGCCGGAGCTGGCCTACAGTAGCCATACATTCAATGCTTACCCAAAACAGTAAAACTTCCTGAAAAGCCTATGGAACAACATCTCAGCCGCACTTCACTTCACCTAGTAATCAGTACCTTGGGACTTCACTAGAAAACCCATCAAACCTTGTGTGTAAGGATTAATCCATGCCCGGGGTCCAAACAGCGTTTTTGCGTTGGCTCATTTGGCGTCTTTTTGGCGACTGCGGCTCTTTTGCCGAAATCAATCCAGACTTGCATAGTGGGATTATTTGACCCCAGTCACGAATATAGCATTTATTTTCAGCAACAAAACAAAGCACATTGCTTGCTCTGGTTCTGCTGAGGTGTGAATATCACTCCTTGTTCCATGGTCAGCTTTAGCAGAGCGCTAAAGGATACTGTTTCCTGAAAAATTATCAGGTCAGTGACTCCCATATACCCAAACATTAAGAAATCACAGCTAGTTTTTTTGCTGGAAATTCCTCCCAGACGTTTGTTATTTGCCTAGATTTTTGGACTCACAAGGGAAGGATGGTAGGTCGAAGTGACCATTTGAAGTGAAATGTATACCGGTTGAAAGGTCTTCGGACGGGAATGACAAAACCGTGTCCCGTATCTGCTGCGAACCTCCCTGAAAGAAGTTGCGGAGCTTAGCGAGAGGCTATATGGGGAGAGTACGAATTGGTGGCGTAAGGCTGACGCGAGAGTGGTGGCATGGCCGAGTGGATACGTCGTAGGGATCACGAATGGATGGTCGAGGGTTTGGATCTTTGATGCGTGGGCTTATTTGCATTTTTTTGAAAGTGGTCTCTATGTAGTGCGAAGCTATTCTGCATAACTCTTGTACCTCATAATGTCGTGACGTAGTGTTCCTGACTGTGGAGCGATTGCGAACGATTTCATAGAAATCACTTCTGGCTGAAGAGACTGTCATACGAGCCGAAAACTTCCAGCAGGCGCGAAACCATCTAGGGATAGTCATCATTCAACACTATGTGAGTGATGAATGAGGGTTTGCTCATCGTACTCTCCAACATGATCGCCACATCAACGTTACTTCATATGGGAGCGTTTTCCCCCACTATACACATCTTCGCGCACAATTTCGTGCGGTTTCGGATTTGGTTTCCAGTCATGTCAGTTGGAGAATAAAGTAATTTTCAGAGCAAAACCATTCGTTGGAATGCACTTTTGTCGCGTTTGCTTTTCAAATCAAAGAAGAAGTCAACAGCTGAAAAATTGCTCCAGGGGCCGTTCGCAATGGCTCTATCATTTCGGAAACATGACGTCACGACATTATCAAGCACAAGAATTTGCAAAACCGCTTTGGACTACCAGTGACCACTTTCGAAAAAATGCAAAAAAGCATACGCATCAAGGATCCGAACCCTCGAGCAACCGTTCGTGGGCCCTACGACGTATCTACTCGGCCACGCTCCCACGGTCGAGTCGGCCTTACGCCGCCTTTTCGTACTGAATGCGCATATTCTCCCCTAAAAGCTCCGTGACTTCTTTCTGGAAGATCTGCAGCAGATATGGGAGACGGTTTCGTAATCCCCGTTCGAAGAACTTTCAGCTGATATAGATTTCATTAGAAATGGCCACTTCGAACTACCATCCTTCCCTTGTCAGTTTAATTATTTTGAACCGCTCAACCTGGAGATCGCATTTGAATGGCCGCAAACCACCTGGTACCAAAGTACCGACGCAGCGACCTTGTCGAAAACTTCCCAGGTGAAATTGGAGGCTATTGGCACAAATATGTTAATTGCTTGACGTGAATGATGTGAATAGTTATTGTGCATACCCTGCGGACGCGTGGTAACGCGTGAAGAGTCGAGTCAGTTTTGAAGAGAACTGGCGGGAGGTTGTTCAGATGTTTGCGTCTGATACTGTCGGGACCTGGTACCGAACGATTTTTCACCGACGAGACGGCGTGTCGGACATTGGAAGGGAGACCGGAGGAACGACGTATCTATCCTGCTGCAGCGGTACGGAGGTGGACGTGGCTGTCAAAGAGTTCAGAGAAGAAATCGTGGATGACCTTCGCCATTGCCCTTCGGGACGCAGTGATTGTTCCGTCCGGACGTCGGAGACTGGTTATCTTGCTCTTGAGTGCGGGCGTTGCGGATGGTCTTCCCAGCCTCTGCGGCTTCCACCAGTACTGCTGCTCTTCGCTCCTTGAACTCTTCCTTTATCGCTCTTCTGCATAGCTTCGCAAGCTCAGACGTCAGCTGGTAGTTGCCTACGGCACGTGCGGCTTTACGTCGGCGAATCAGCTCGAGAGCTTTCAGAGATAAACGCTCTTGGTAATCTTGTAACTATCTAACTTCTTGGAGGAGACGTAGAGATTCGCGACAAGCCGTCGTATTCCTCGTCGATGTTGTCGATAACAGAATCCTCCCAGAACCCAACGATAGAAGTGAAGTGATTCCAGTTGATGACGGTCTTGGAACTTTGATTATTGAACTTTGCAGCTATCTCTCTCTCTCCTTGCATTGAGAAGCACGAAGGAGACGGTGGTCCGATTCCTTGTGTTCGGAACAACGGCGACGTCGGTGATACAAAACCTTCAATTGGAGCTGATGTAGTCGATCTCGTTATGGAATTGTCCAGGAGAAATGTCCGGCGTAGGGAGTGGGGCTTCTGGAACTGCGAGTTACGATGAATGGTGTGGGTCGACATGATAAACTCAGACAGCCATTCACCGTGCTCATTTCACTCTGTTCTGTGGTTCCGATGTGAGTTCTCCAGCCGTTCTTCCTGGTCCAATCTTAGCATTTGAATCAACGTCGGTGACCTCGGAGAAGGTGCGGTCTTTCTTGTAGAATTTCTCCATACTCCCACATAGAATGCTTCGTGCCCATCCTCGTCGTAACTCGGGGTTGGTGCGTAGGCGACGAAGACTTTCGGAGCTAAACACCATCTTCTCAATGCAAACGTCCGAATCAGGTCGTCAGCTTTTTGTATGAATTGATGTTCATGACCAAATGCCTGTTGACGGGCGAGGGGCGCCCACACTGCCAACGCCTTCGCTGCCGCATGTTACGATCACGAGCTCTTCTCGAATTCCCTGTACCGTGTAGCGAGCGGTGTCTTCTCGTCTCGGTCAGTCCAGTGACGTCGTACTTGATCTTCCTAGCTTGCATCATCGTATCTTCGATGTGAGATTCGGATGCGAGCGTTCGTGCCTTGAAAGTACAGATCGCCACGATAGTCTTGGGCGACTTGATTCTGGCCCTGAGATTCTTGCAGCCTCGCTCGAGCGGTCCCAACCGACGCCTCCCTGTCGCTGGTTCTCTCAGGCGCAGAGAAATGAGGCCCTATTACTGTATTCGGCTTGAAAAATTTGACCACGCGTAGCTCGTCAGGCTCTAACGTGACACCCTCCGCAGTGGTACGGCTTCAAACCTTTAAAGCGTTCAACCCCCCCCCATGTTGAGACTGCGTACAAGATTTGTGGGGGGGGGGTGGGCAAAAGGTAGTTAGAGGCGGTAAAGGTAGCATCAGTAGTTTAACATGGTACTGTACAGTCTTGCTGCTCACTTGCGAGTCTGCATTCCTATCAGACTGGAAAAAACTACGAGCCAGAGAAGGACGCAGAAAAGGTCAGAGAGACCGTCTTTATCATTGCTGGCAAACACTTCTCGAGAGCCTGCTAATGCGTCGGTCCAAGACAGCCATTTTCGGAAGACGCGCCTTGTCGCAAACGGGTAACTGCGGGGGGGGGGGTAGCGTGGTCGAAACGAGTAGCAGGATGTTTCAGTTTGCACCCATTCTTATCAAAATGGATAAAGTTGGGTTTTGAGCAGTATCTCTTTGCGCAGAGGACATCCTGTACACTTGGAGCACGGGTGATTGGTCTTCCTAACGTTCAGCCACCTATTATCAGCCAGTACTTCCTGCCATTTCTGCATTCTCTTGTAGTTCTGCTCTGGTATCCGTTTTTCGGCCAGCATGGAGGTTTTCAGTGGCCTTCCTGGATTTCTCCGCCGAGGCCAGAGTTAGGAGGAAGATGAACGGGCTCAGAGCTGATCTTCGGTGTACTGTACCAGATAATGTGAGGCTGAAAAAAGTGCTGGAACTATAGAAACTAAGTTGGCCGTGATTAGCAAAAGATTTCTGCTCTCAAACGGGCTTCTATGGTATATCACATGCTTTACTCTACGCATAATAATGGTACCAGCGGATCGATAAACACTACACTTTTTGAAACGCGTGCGAAAGATTCCAAGAGGAAAGGGGCAGGGTGTCCAGATAGCCTGGGCGCTCATCTAGCATGGGCGCCTTGTCATGTATCTTCCTGCACTCAAACCAAATCGGCACTTTGAAGCTGGAGTTGTTAGAGTTTGAGCAGAGATGCTGGTCAATAGCATTTTTTAGATACTCTCTGAGAGTTTGTCGCCTTTTTAGTCTCTAGTTGTAGGCCGTCGGAAAACGCATCTCGTCGATAACCGGTTAACTGTTGTTAAGGATAAGGTGATTTAAATGAGTCTTAGTTATTCTAATGTTTTAAATAGTAGTTCCACTATGTTTTGCACACCCATTTTTTCAAAATGGGCAGTAATGGTGGTTGAGTACACTCACCTCCGAGAAGGTCCTTTCCATGTTTGAGGTGAATGTCCGCAGCTGCAGTAGTTCCTCGCGTCGTCGTCATGTCGTCTTTTCATCCGCTTGACAGTGAACGGGAATGGGGCCGGACTGTAACGTACCCGGTGCTGTCTCCATACCTCGCCTGCGCTATCCTCAATGTCCACCAATTGCGTTGATATCAAAGTCCCGCAGTGAAACACGCGCCAGTTGTAGAGAAACCAGAAGTGAGAGCACAAAAAGAGCGCGTTTGGCTTCGCTGGAAGGTGATGGGAGCGCTGGAAAGTGATCGAAGGATTATTCTATTTTCCCTGTGGTTCAGTGACGGAATACACTCTTGGCTCTCGAGTAGATCGGGGCTGATGTATCAAAATGTGGTGTATTATTCGTTTGACTGGAACCTAGTTCGAGCAGCATGGAGTCTTTTAGTACACGATCGTGCGAAACGCCCTGCTGTTGGGCAAAACAACCAAATGGGCGGTTCCTAGCCCCAGCCCGCAGCTGCAGCCTGTCATGCTGCGGGTTAAGCAATGGTGAAGTAACTACGCATGCTACTATCACGGAAAGGAAGGATGAACATGCAATAGAATCCCTTCCCCTCCTCCTCCTCCCCTTTTCCACCTCCCAGCTTGTTGTTCTCTCTTTTGACAAGTTGGACGTACTGTGATTCAAAGTAGGGCATGCAGCCATTTGTTCTTTACCGTCTCAAAAAAAGCTGACAGGTAGGTCTGTCGCGGCTCTTTCTTCCCTCTAGTGGAATAGAAGTCCACTGGCGAGGCAGGTCGCCTAAAACCATGGTGAGTTTCTTGGAAACAGTTTGTTGCAAAATATAGTGGTGCGTGCCTGGACCAAACAGATGAGGTTCTTGTTTGCTGAGCATTTGCGGGAATGCCAGAAAAGCGGTAAAGAACTGCTTAGAATGGGCGATCTTAACACCTCATTCGGCTCTGCTCTAGCTGTAGCGTTGAGTATATCTAGTACATGAAGCGTCCTTCAACTAGGCATGAAAAACAGCGCAAGGTCAATCCACGTAGCCACTGGCATGTGACGAAGCACATTGAAGCTCCTTCCGTGATTCTCGCAGCATCCCTTCCCGCACTCAGGAGCTATTGAGCACCATGCTTAACCTGGCCTCGGCACTGAAAAGTGTCTGAATGTGATCGGGGCCATCAGTTACCCTGTATATGGACTTTCAGCATTAAAAATTCTCTACCTCTTCTGGTGTTAATGGAAAGACCGACCATTTGGATGGCAGTGACACCCGATCTCTCACATCTCCGGTACCGTGTCGGTCACCGGCAAGACACCGATAAGACCGACCATCGTAAATTTTACATTCTCAAATTCAGTACGTCTTTAACAATGCCATGTTAGCGCCAGAGCATCTAAGCAAGCATTCTGTAGCATATAGTAAGCTCGGTGGGCGTGGCCAAGGGGCGGAGCCTAAGTGCCAGTGCATAAATGCGCGGGTACGAGTGTCTTCGTTGTGCAAAGAGTCGATGTGAAATTGAAAAGTTGAAAAAGTTATGAAATTTCGAAATTCGCAACAAACCCTCCAAAGAATGGGCGGAGTCGGCCATGTGTCGATGTGTTGAAAATCTATGTCCGCGCTGAAAATAGGCTTAGCCTTCGGGGCGGAGCTCGCTCGCTGGTGTCTGGCGTGATCTGGGTGGTGTACTGTCCGGTCTAAAAAGAGCTGTGAATTTGGTCCGAAAAGTGGTGAATTTGGTTTGAAAGGTGGTGAATTTGTTTTGAAAAAGGGTGAATTCGAAGTGAGAATGGTGTAAACATATTGACTCACTGAGCCTTTGCCCACTGATTCTTGAGCTACGGTGGTCGCATTTTAGTCGCAAGGGGAGAGAACATGCGAACAGTTACTGTCTCTCATTAGACCTTATTGGGCACTACATCTGAACCTATCTTCCGCCACCAATGTTTCTTAACCACTCCTGAATTACTTGTTTGCAGCAGTTTGCCAGTGTTGGTACAACTTGTGCTATGAGTTTTTATGACACCCTATTTGAAGTGGTCCCTTATGGTACCTTATCAGCTGTTATCTCTTCCTGCCGCCCACCAATGTTCTCATGGTGCTCCATATTTCACTTGGGAACCGACGTTCTATCATTGTTGTGACGCGCGTTATGGATTTGGTAACTTTCCCTTTATAGTCCTGTTTAAGTATCTTCTCAGCTGTTATTACTTCCTGCCACCCACTGGTATCTTGTCAACTGTTACGACTTCCTGCGACCCGCCAATGTTGTTCCCATCCTTCCTCTGTATCCTTCATATATTTGAAGTCCTAGCGACGAAATCGAGAGGCGTTATGATATCCGGTCAAATACATACACATACACACATCAACAGACAAACTCGGCGAATTATATATATTAGGTTGGCGGGAAAGTTCTGTCACATTTTTTCAAATTAGACTTTCTTTTCACAGAGGCGTACAAGATCAAAATTATACAGCAATGTTATTGGGAGATCCTTGCCAGTTTTTGAACAGCATGGATGCCATCGCTCAACAATGCACGCCGGCGCCACGCAAAGTTGGACTTTGGCTTGGGCTCAAGTCGTGGAGGTTTCCTAGGCTGTATAACGGTTGGATACGGGAGGCGACTAGCAGTCAGAAAGAGCAATGTCTGGACAACACCGGTGCAAGGGGAGAGCCATCCAGCTCTATTGCATGAAGTACGGCTCGAACTTTTCTTGACGGGTTGTGCTGCACTAGCACGTTGAAGACGGACTGTGCCTGAATTTTGCCCTCTGCTTGACGATTCGCTTCAGATCTCGTAGCTGCCTTTGCGTACGGATTGACCGAGGAGGCAGCTTTTTCATCCAGTAGTTTCCCGACCCACCGCTATCTGGAGCTGAGTTTACAGTACTCCCGTAACTTCGTCATTCGAACCGTAGGCTCCCGCTGGAGAGCTAGCGTCGTGGAAGATTGCCTGGTGACTGTAGACATTGTCCTTGTGCAGCTCCATTATTTCGGCGTCGACAGCTGCCATGCTGGCGCCAGGGTGGTAGAAGAAATAGTTTAAGGAAGCGCTTGAAGGGGTCGGTGCTGAAGGTAGCGGATAACATTCTTGTCCATAATGCAGAATAAGGATGAGCAGAGCCGAGTCAGTGACCTAATAGAAAGATCAATTCTTAATGTATAAATGCTCACATTACCGGTTAGCCCTCTTCCGGTAATAGGCGAACACTCAGGTTCAAAAAAGTATGACAGAACTTTCCCGCCAACCTAATATTAGGTTGGAAGGAATGTGCTGCGACACTTTGACCGAATTTCCAGGTCAAGTTTTCCTCCACTAGAAGACACCCCCAATCTACAATGTAATCGCCATTAATGAAAAGGACTAGTGCTCACCTCTCGCACACCTTCTCATGTCCACTATTATAGAACTACGGCAACTATGATAAAAAGATGAGGTTTATCTTATTTTTGAGTGGACGTCGGTTTTCGGAATTTTTGCTTTCTAAAGGATGCGGTAGGGATCAAAGGATTTGGTGATCAGAGGCTGCAAACTCTGGTGAATAAGCTGGGTACAGTCGCATTGCCTGATTGAGATCCATGATCTTTTGACGTGGCGTGATCCTCACATGCGACCTTCGTATTGCCAAGTAGTAGAAAGAAAGTGAGTGTTTCTGAATGAATTTAAGCGCAACGACATCCATGTTTCACTGTTGATCAGTGTAGACCGTGGCCGACATTGCTGTGCAGTACCGAGCGACATCCCTTGAAGTGCCATCAATAACACAGCGAAATCTTAATTCAATGCACATATGCTTTTAACTAGGCAGTCTACTTTTCTGCTCGAGAGATCGTGCGAGGGATGTGTGCATAGTTTACGCAAGGACTCTAAGCACTCGCTAGCAACCGCAAGATCTCACAAAATTCTTCCGTTGTGTACAATGAAAAGAAAACTCAAAGAACGACTATCCGATGCGCTTCGTCAGACTGGTCCAACTCATGAGGCATACTCCACAAAAAATTTTCCCTAGCACCGAGATTGCGGAGGAGCATGGCAGCTGTCAGTTAGGTGGAGCCTAGAGATGTTGCCGCCTTACTGGTGGTTACGTTCGGCTGCGTTCAGAAGTTTGAGTAAACGTCCGTTATTCTGTGCTGGTGGCCGACCTATACATTGCCTACTCCGAATTAAATAACTTTAGCTCGGAATCGCTGATGACTCTACTCTCTGCCATAGCAAGCGATATCCTTCCTCAGGACAACGCAAATGTTAGCTTATTCGACTACGGCGCAAGGGCCCTACAGATACTCACAATATGGGATAGGTCGAAGAGTACCTTGGCTTTTGGGGAAATTTAGGCTTTGAAAGCTTTCACAAAGTCATGATGGACAGGTCTGCAAAAACCACAGAGGTCACTCTCCACTAAACAGCACTAATCAGGAGTGAAAACATTCGAATTGCTTTTTGGCTCTTTTTTCCTGTAGATCAATTTAATCAAAGTATTGCAGGACTTTCTTTTGAACCTAAGAGTAGGATATTACTACTATTGATGAGTGACTGATTATTGTAAATATAAATCTGATGGCTGCGAATCTGAGATGTGGGCGACTTTCTCCTATGCCATATTCTCCCATGTGGCGGAAAAGCGTGTCCCGATTAAATTCTGGCCCATTGTCGCTCTCGTCTCTTGCGTGTTGACATATGTGAACACACATTGCGGTTCACTGGTTCCTTCAGTACAAAAGAGGAATATTTGGATTTGATTTTCGTTCTCAAACCGAGCCATCAAAGGAATGGGTCGACATAGAAAAGAAGTCAGATTTTTTTTTATTTCCTTTCTCTTTACGTCCCGCGAAACTGTTGTGTAGTTACTACTGCTTGAACTGTGCATTGAAAATCTAAGCAGTATGATTGAGGTTCGTATATATTGCCAATCAATATTGCTTCTTTCTGATCATCCTCATTGAAGTTCGTCTAGGTAATGGAGAATCTTCCACCTCCAGAAGTTTTTCAAGCTACGAACCCAGAAATTGTTGGAGGTAACACATTGTCAATGCTAGTCTGCACACTTCTTATCCCTGAGAAAGAGTAGGCATGGCTTTTAAAGATGGGTTTAGACGGTTACTCACGGGTTTTCGATTCGAGGCAGCCGTCACCTTATTACATGCTGGACAAAAGCATGACCACACTTGTCTCGAAATGGAAACGCCTTACTTAAAGACACATGGTACGATCACTCTTAGTTTGGGTGTGCGTGACTATCAACCACCCAGTTGTCGAAGGGTAGCGGTTTCCCCGTCGTAACGTGCGCAGGAATGGAGATACAGGACCGCGAAACACGCTAATTCCTCCATGCTCCGCTCAAATCTTTTGTGGCACAGACTCCGTACATGCTAACAGCCGTTGTGTGCACGAGTGTCGCATGCGGCTCTCTTGGCACTTTGCCAAGTTCTGTAATTGCGCTTTGGAATGCAAGCAGAACGCAGTTTCCTGATGCGGATAGCATTTTAGGTGCTGCAAAATAAGAATCGAAGATGATGACGAGGGCCAGAACTTAGGAGCAACTGTGCTGCTTCTGCCACATCCCTCAAAGGCCGCGCATTCCCACAAAACATGAGAATAAAAACGGCCTAAGCGTCCTTAGTTTAATACAAGCAAAACGGAACCCCGTGATGCGAATAACATTTGAGGTGCTGCTCATGCTTTAAAGTCCGAATAGAAGGTGATGAAGGTGACAAAGGCTAGAAATGAAGAACAACGAATGTAGATGTAGATAAAAATGAAAAATCAAGGAAATGCATATTAATTAAAATCGCGTGTGAATTTCTGCGATCCGACGCGAATCCCGCTCCAAAGCCATAGAAATACTTTAAACTAACGAGTAGGACGCTTAGGCCGTTTTTATTGTCACCAGTCGGATCACCCGGCTGCCGCCGTGCTCCTCCTTCTTTGTCACGGCCGGCTTCGCCGGGCCGGCCTGGCTTCGCCAGGCACTCTTTCCTTAGGCGAGGTAGAGTGTGCAAAATACGCCTAACCGTCACAGTGCATTTTCCAGCAAAATGTATCCTTTCCTAAACCCTACACCGTATCTTGGAGCCAACCTCCTACTGTTGCTGTGACTCGCGTGATGGGCTCAGTGACCATCCTCTTCCAACATCGCGAATCTTATCAGCAGCTGACGGTTCTTGTCATCCACCAATAATGTTCCTGTCCCTTACCCTAATCATACGTTGGAATCAACACCTGGCTGATGCTGTGACCTGCATTGCGAATATGGTGGCCTCCCCCTTGTAACGCCTCTCATCGGATCTACGAATATGGTGAGAGTTCCACTCTGAGGCCTCTTGTCAGATATTATCAACTGACATCAACTTCACTTCCTAACCCACCAATAGTGTTCTCGTCACACCCTCTACGTCACTTCTTGGAACCATTATCTCGCTGCTACTGGGACCGCCGCTATGAATTCCACGTTGAAGAGACAGACGCACACGCACGGACATAGTCGATTATATATGGTAGAATTGTACCGTTGTCCCAATGTAACGCTGAAATCTATCCTTTTGCCCATTTTTTTCTCGGGGTTGGTACCAAAAATCTCCATAACCCTCGCACGAAGATTCAGTAACCTGCAAGAGCAGCCTCCGAAGCATCCTACCGCTCAATGCGTTCCCCACCACGGGGGGTTTTTTTCTAAAATGCACTCCCGCATTCGGCCGTCTTGCGCTCGAATGTTCCTCTTTCAGGTTGTTGATGAAAGATAGTCATAGTGATAAAGTTATTGCTGCAGTTCATGGCAATTGCGTAAACAACCGTCATGCATCTGAACTGCGGTTGCTTTAGCGTTGTACATGATATCGATAGCGGTAAGAGCGTAGGAGTGATTTGTGTAGGAACTACTGAGAGCCTGATACCTGTCATATCAATCGCATTGTGGCAGCAAGCGATGTTGCGGATTCCTGCATGATGACGCTTTCAACCCTTATCAGTTGCTGTCACTTAGTGTCACCCATCACTATCGCCCTCCTCCCCTATAACACTTCTTTGAACCAAGGTCCCACAGACGCTGCAACCTGCCCTACAAAGTGGTGACCCTCCACATCTAAGGCACCTTATCGAATCTTATCAGATGTTATCAGCTTCTGTCACACACCAACAATGTCCACTTCCCTTACCCTATACCACTCTTGAAATCAAGGTCCCACGGTCGCTGCAACTTGCGCTAAGAATTTGGTAACCCCCGCGTCTAGGGTGTCTAGGGTCCCTTATCGGATCTTATCAGACGTTATCAGCTCCTGTCAGCCACCGCCCTACCTTGTATATCACTTCTTGAAGACATGGTCCAGCAGCTACTGCAACTCGCGCTACGATTTCGGTAACCCTCCCCTTCTAAAACCCCTTACCGAATCTTATCAGGTGTTATCACCTCCTGTCACCCACCAAAAGTGTTCCCGTCCTGCCTTGTATATAACTTCTTGGAACTGTCATCCTATCTTTTCTGCGACGCTCGCTATGAATTTCCGGTCAACACACATACAGACAGACACACAAACATTCACACACACACCAACAGACAAACCTAGCGGATTATATTAGTAGGATGTTTTGTGGGGGTGCGCGGCCTCAGAAGGATGTTGCAAAAGCAACACATTGCTCTGGAATTCTGGCCCTCGTCATCATCTTCGGTTCTTATTTTGCAGTACCTAAAACGTTATCCGCGTCAGGAAATTGCGTTTTACATGTATTCCAAAGCGCATTCACAGGACTTGCCAAAGTGCCGAGAGAGCTGCACGTGACACGCGAGCACACGAGGTTGTCAGCATGAACGGGAGTCTGCGCCGCAAAAGTTATTGGGCGGAGCATGGAGGACTAGCTGCTCTCGGTCCTGTATCTCCATTGCTGCGCATGTTAGGACTGGGAAACCGCTACCCTTCGACAGCTGGAGGGTTGATACTCACGCACGCCCAAACTATGAGTGATCGTTCTATGTGCCTTTGAAGCAAAACCACCGTCACGTTTAGTTGGAGTACGCAGCCACGTCTACCTGATCTCAGCAATTTCGAGGATACTTGCTCACTTGAGTAATTTAGAGCAGTGTCAAGGGAAACAGTTATGCATTTTTGCATTTCTTCCTCACATTCTCGACTGTCAAGCAAAGTGTCGTCAGAACTATCTGAATATTCTGCGTGAAGTGGGGGAACACTTTAAGAAGAATGGATGGGGGTAAGTTTTGTTCGTACATGATGTTCGTGCTCGCTAAGTTAACTATTCCAGATGGGTCTGGGCTGAAGGAGGATCTCAGTTGGGTTTGGAAGAAGCTTTCGGTGTCGGAGGATTTGGTTATCCCGCCATGGTGGCTTTGAACTACAGAAAAATGAAGTTTGCTGTACTCAGGGTACTTCAAAACTATGAATCTTTTTTTTTCTTCATTTGTCGATACTGTTGCAGGGCTCCTTTGATAGAGATGGTATACGTGAGTTTTTGCGGGACCTGAGTTTTGGGAAAGGACAAACTGCGCCCATTAAGGTGCATTGCTGATCTATTCCTCGCAGAATTGACATGGATAGCTGATAATCTTTCTTCTGCAGGGAGCTTCGTTTCCCTCCGTCATCAGCATGGAGCCTTGGGACGGGAAGGACGCCGTGCCGCCCAGTGAGGAGGACGCAAATCTATCCGAAAATGAGCGCATCGAGTTATGATCACTCTTGTACCTCTGATCGATTGTTTTTTTAACCGGGTTAAAAGTTCCATTATGCATAGATCAGCTCACAGTTGCTGGAAGCTGCTGTTTATGCTGCTTTACAGACTTAGGCACTTGTTTTTTTTCGTTCCCTCGTTTTTTCTCGTGGTATAAACGACAGACCTTTCTTTTCTTTTTGTGAAGAATTTTGAGAAGAAGGCGAATACATCAAGTATAATAATCTTACAGAACAGTCTAGAAGCTCATTAAACAGGCACGTATCAGTGTGTGCGCGAGATTTCTTGAATTGTTAGCGCTGATAGAGCAACAACAACCAGTTTCAACCGCAAGACACCCTTCGGATCTTTTCCCACTTCGCTATGCTATAAGAGGACCGATCCTGCTAGATATCCGCTGAGTATGTCTGCGTGTTTGTCACGAAATTCATAGCGTCCCAGAAGCTGTGAGTAGTTGATTTCGAGGAGTGATATAGGGGCTGTGACGGGAACATCATTGGTGGGTGACAGGGAGTGTTATCAGCTGATAAGATCTGACAAGAGATCTGAAGAGAAGGATCTTCGGATCCGTAGAGCGAGCCACAGCAACAGTGAGACGTTAGTTCCAAGGTATGATATATAGTATGGGGCAAGAACATTACTGGTGGGTGACAAGAACTGCTAGCAGTTGATAAGATTTGATAAGGAGAATCAGAATGAGAAGGTCACCATATTCATAACGCGAGACAGCATCATCTAGGCGTTGACTTCAGCAGGTGATATAGAGAGGGAGGTGGGAACGTCGACCGTGGGTGACAGAAAGTGATAACAACTATTGGGGCTGGTAAGGAGCTTTGGCGTTGTAGTGGCATCGTGTGGACCCGCCCACAACGTGTGTGCCCCACATTCCTCAACGTTGACCCCAAGCAACTTTCCGGGGTCTGGAGTGTTCTGGAACGCCGTTCAACAGCTTTTTTTCAGTTGACCCCCGCCCACTTCGAGGGCTTATCCGCCCACAAAGAGTGTGTCCCACATTTCTCAATGCTGACCCCGAGCTGACAATGACCTACACACTCCGGGGTCTGGAGTGTTCTGGAACCGTTTAGCAGCATTTTTCTGAGGCTCCCCCGCTTCGAGGCAGGGTCGGCCCACAACGCGTGTGTCCCACATTTTTCAACGCTGACCCCGAGAAACTTTCCAGGGTCTGGAATGTTCTGGAACCGTTTAACAGCTTTTTTTTCAGTTCGCTCCGCCCCCTTCTACGCAGGATCGGCCCACAACGTGTGTGTCCCACATTTCACAACACCCCGAACAAACTTGTACCAACTTGTCCCGGGTCTGGAGCGTTCTGGAACGACGTTTAACAGCTTTTTTACAGTTGGCTCCGCCCACTTTGAGGCAGGATCCCCCTACAACGAGTGTGTCCCACATGTCTCAACGCTGACCCGGAACTAAGCTTTACCCGTATTTGCCGAGTGTTAAGGTGCTCTCTAAGCGCTCCATGAAGCTGTATGTTTAGCCCTGCCCTCCTCGGTGCACGCTCTACCCACTACGTATGTGTCCCACACTTCTCAATTGTTGACCCACCGCTGGAGTTAATCCGCTCTTTTCCGGGCCTCTGTGTTGCTGTGGGACCGGTGTACAGATTTTTCGTTTGCCCACCTCGGCACAGGCGCTGCTCACGTGTGCGTTCCATACTTCTCAACAGCTAACCCGTTGCTTACCTTGACCCAATTTTGACCTATCGCTAGCCCTACCCATTTTTCCCCCAGGCTCTCTGGGGTGCTCGCTGACCTTTCTACGAAGCTTCCCTTTTCCACAAGAAAAATCAACTATCAAAATAAATTTGTCTTCCAAATACGACCCCCCCCCTTCCCAGAGCAAAAGTACGACCCCCCATGGGTTTGACACAACGATGCTGTATTCTGAGGGTACTGCTGAGTCATCTCACGCATGATATTCAAGGTATGCGGCAGCCGATCGTGGCACTTCTCGGCATCTGGATCCTACCGCCGTCCAGCTCGTCCGTTCGACTCCTCGCCCCCAGATGATCTCCTCCACGACTGTCGCCTCATAGGTCCAACTCACTTCCGATACTGCACGACCGAATCGATCTCATACATTCTGCTAATAAATCAGTCTACTCGTATTCTTGTTATTCAACAGCAGCACGCGAGGTCATAAACCCGCAGATATGACCATATCGATCTAGCGTTTCCAGCGTCACCAGCGTACGCTAGCGCAATGCTAAGTATTCTAGCGTTACGCCAGCGTACGCTGGCGTACCAAGGGCAGGGAGAGTATACACTGCGTCCCAAAAGTATAGTTCCACCCATAAGTTTCACAGTATCCCGCCTTACACGACGTTTTTGAGAAAGCGTTGACATAGAAAGTACGGCAACTACCAGTGCCAATTTGCATGCCAACATCGAGAACTAACTTTCCAGAGCAACTTCAATTTTCTTTATTTTTTGTAAAATTCTTTTTTTTGAGCACGGACGTCCCATAAAGTGATAGTTCCACTGAACAAATCCTACTATATATAATCGCTAAGTTTGTCTGTTGTGTGTTTGTGTGGTGTTGTGTGTGTGTTGTGGTTGTGTGTGGTGTGTGTTGTGTGTGTGTGTGCGTGTGTGTGTGTAGTGTTGTGTGGTGTGTGTGTGTGTGTGTGGTGTGTGTGTGTGTGTGTGTGTGTGTGTAATGTCTGTGTGTGTTTGACCGGAAATCTCTCTCAATAGTACGGAGAAAGCAATTCTGCGTCCGATTCATATTCTGACTGCTATAATTCGGAGCTACGATTGGTCTACTTTTCGTGCGATCGAAGCGACTATTGCTGTTGGCTTAATTTGGTTTATTCCTACGCTGGTTCGTAAACAGCTATAAATCGGTGAGACTCCTGTGGCGGGAGTCGATGCTAATACTCTCAGAAAGCCACTGGAAAAGGTGTATTATTTCATCATTTGCACTGGTTTCGGCTAGTTACTCACAGTTTGCCTTGTTCAACGGTCATTTGATTAGGAAAATGATCATTGATTTTCTCGAAAGTACCTACGATGAACACGCCACTTCGATCTACCTCTCTCCAGCAACGAAGCGAAGACATATGGATGTTAGCTCCCCCGAATTGAGGGAGGACTGGTCCAAATTGGTGGCGCAGTGTGCGGGGACTGAGGTTCCTGCATATGTCAGGCTCATCCTCAATATTCTACTAGAGACAAAAGACCAGCTGGACAGTATGAGAAAATGGATCTCGAACGTCACAGAAAAAACGAGAAACTGAGAACAGAAAATGAAAAGCTAAGGAACATCATTGAACGGTATGACTCTCAAGAACCTGTAGCTCTTAGAAATGAGGTAACAAACCGCATGTAAGCGACTTTGAAGCAGATTTTGAAAAGAAAAGATCGGTTGTTGTCATAGGATTACCTGAGTCCGTTCCTCTTCTTCTATTGATCGAGCCATAATGATTTTCAATTGTCAACTCTATTCTGAACCACCTAGATATTGAATGTGTTCCTAACGCAGTCTATCGAATGGCAGACGCGATGAATGGACGCCCAGACTTGTTAAAGTTGTTTTGCCTTCATCCAGATTCCCAGCAAGTAGCTCTTAAACGTGCTCCCCGTTTACGCACTTTCTCGTGAAAAGGCGTTTTTCTACGCCCATCCTCTATCTAAGGATGAGAGAGTGCGATTGCGTGAAGGCCGTTTAGCGAAAAAATCAGAAAAATAGGTCTGTTGCTGTTAATGATTGTCATCAAATAGGTAACTCCGCCGTTTTCACAAAACAACTCCTTCGAATGTTCGTTCCACAAATTCTGTCATTTTGCTCACAAAACGTTTCTTTAATGCTCATTCTGATATTGCTTGTCGAAAAACATTTGAGTTATCCGCGGACACCTCCGTACAAGGTCAATTGTGCTTTATCAAACATCAGGTCCTTGGTAAAAAATGCAGTCTCTTCTAGAAACATTCCATGCGAAGGGGAAAACTCCGATCTCATTATATTATGTGAAACAGTGGCTAAATTCGAAAATTGATATTTCCCCGTTACTTGGGTAGTGGCAGCACAGTATGAAATTTCAGAACTGACAGGCTGAACACAGAGAGGAGCGGAGTAGCCCTTTTGCTGAAACACCCCCATTCTGGTAGTATAGTGTTTGGGAATCGGTAAAGGACGCATACGAAATACTGGCGTGCGATATTTACTTCTACTCCATGGAACTTAGGATCATTAGCGTGTATAGAGCGCCGTCGTGTTCTTCCACAAAAAGTGAGCAACTTATCAAGCGCTCTCAGTGATTTTGTCTTCTTGTGAACAAGTGTGCATAGTAGCTGGTGATTTCAACCTTCCTCATGTTTTAGCTCTCCTGCAGTGCTAAATGATTCCTGTAGTACAAAATTTAGGCAACATGTTTACGTCACACGGTTTTGTCCAAACCGTGGATTTCCCTACAAGATACAGTTCGCTGTTGGACTTGCTACTTTGTAATGACTTCTCATTAATCCACTCAATAGCTTCCTCTCCTCCGCTAGGTACCAGTGATCACAGATGTTGTTAAGTTTAGCCTTAAAGAAAGTTTTAGGAGCTAACAGGCATAAGTATGTAGAGATTACAGAAACGGAAAGTTTGAAGCTATGAGAGCATACCTAGCAGGTGTAGACTGGTTCGGATCCTTCAACATGTAATGGGAGTTAATGAAAAGTTATGAAATGTTCATAGCAATCTTACAGCACGCCATCAATATGTACATTCCTTACAAGATGGTAGTGGTAAATAATTTCATAACCTACCTCATTATTTAGTTTTATGGGAAAGACCAGAGAGCGGTATTGGGAGAAAGCAGTCTCTTCTCAGTCATCAGTAGAATGGAAAAGGTTCCAGAACTTTAGCAAAAAGTGGGTGAAAAAACTAGGTAAGTACTATGCGTATATTGAAAAGAAAAGATTAGACAAAGGAGGTTTGAAAGCTCTATACGCCTTGCTTAGGATTAGGCTCACAGACAAACATAGAATAGGCACACTCTTATGAGCAAAATCACATAGGGCAAATTTTGGATCGAGATAAGGCTGAACTGCTAGCGATACGTTTGAAAAGTCATTCGGATTTGAGTCTGGTACTACGCAAGAGTCAAAATTTCCTAGGGTACATGTTAGTGATTCTGCCCCATGGTTCGACCGAAAAACAATTCTGGATATACTCCTAAAGTGGTCATCGGCATCCTCTATCAATAGCGAGAATATACCATTCATTGTCGGTAAAAAATTGCATCTTCGAAATTGGCGCTCCACTTGAATTTCTATTCAACTTAAGTCTCATGCGAGGCGAAGTGCCGTGCAAATGGAAGCATTCTATCGTAATACCTCATCCTAAAAAGGACCGTTGTCGAGTCCAAGTAATTACAGACCAGTTAGTCACACTTCAATTTTTTCCAGAGTCTTCGAGAAAAGTAATCAAGCGTTACTTACTAGAGCAGCATCGAGAAAAATCATATTCTACCCGCCACACACCATGGGTTTTGTAAGGCAGGTCAACTGAAACTTCTATGCTGTTCTTGCATGAATGATTGCACTAAAGCGTTAGATGCCAGAAAAAATGTTGACGTAATATATTTTGATTTTAGCAAGGCATTTGACAGATTGCCACATAGGGTCCTATTGAGCAAACTTTCTCGCTTAGGTGTCCATCCCTAGTGGGTAAACTGGGTTAAAGCTTACTCGACAATCGAACGTTCCAAGTTCAAGTAGGGGAAGCACTGTCGAGGTACGAGTCGCAACAAGCGGTGTTCCACAAGGTGCAGTTCTATCACCCGTGCTTTTCAATATGTTTACGGCTGACCTTCCTTACGTGCTTGAGAACTCGAAGTTACTTGCAATATTTTGCTTGACGACATCAAGATTTACATGGTGACTGGAGATGTAGATTTATGAACCTCACTGCAGCTTGCAATCAATAGATTTGTAGGTTGGGCAAAAGGATAACGGGCTTCTTTTGTCTACGGAAAAAACTCAGGTCATGCGTTTGGAGCCTCTACCCGCAAACCGGTGTATTACGTGGAAGATTGTTGCATTGAAAACAGTGAATGAAGTGAGGGATCTGGGGTTTAACTATGACAGCAAATTAAATTTTAGCAAACACTAATAGTTGCTGGTATCTAAGGGATTGCGGAGGACCTTAACCTGTTTAAGGCCCTGAGAACAAGAGATACTAGCGTGTTATTGAGATCATACAAGCTATATGTGCGTCCAATGATGGAGTCCGGGACGGCGTCGTATTCAATCCACATATGAAAAAGGATATATACGCACCTTGAAAGTGTGCAGAATACTTCACGGCGTAAATTGATGCTTAGATGCGAGGGATTAACACTACATGGAGATAAGCCAACGGAACCCTTCGGAATAGGGCTTATGGGTTGAAATCATTGGAATGGAGAAGAACTAGAAGCGACTTGCTAATGGTATTCAAATTATTGAAAAACTTAGTCAGAATCAAAGCAGATGACTTTTTTCGTGTGCTGCCATCTAACTCAAGAGGCGATTCCATTAGACTCTCATCTCTATATGCCAGGAACTCACCTTAGATCAAAGTTTTTTCGGTAATAGAGTTTGCTCAAGGTTCAATTACCTTTTGCGGAGCAATGTCTTACAGTTCAAATATCGAAGTTTAAGCGACACCGTTGGAGATTTTGTAGAGACTACGAATTAGTTGTAACTTGCTATATGTGATTACACAAATGATGTTTTGTTCTGTTTGCATTACCTGTTTTAGTTTATTTGTGTTGTAAGTTTTTACTGTTGAATGTGCTCTGTCACGTCAACCGAATAACAAATTCATAACTTCCTTCAAAACAGTGATAATGCGCTCAAACCGATAGATATGTAGCAGGTCGGGCAGGAACATTATCGGTGGGTGGCAGGAAGCGATAGCAGTTGATAAGATAGGGCCGTATAAAGGCGAAGTCTGCAAATTCATAACGCGCGTCACAGCAGACTAGAGCGTTGGTTCCAAGAAGTAAGATAGAAGACAGGATAGGAACATTATTGTGGGTGGCAGGAAGCGATAAGAGCTGATGAATACCACAAGGGGCTCAAAAGAGTGAGCTACCTTATTCATAACACCAGCCACAGCAGCGATGGGACGTTGATTTCAAGAAGTTAGATAGGGGACCGGATGGGAACATTATTGGTGGTGACAGAAAGTGATAACAGCTGAATAAGATACCACGAGGAGCCTTGAAATGAGTGAGTTACCTAATTCATACACCCGCCACAGCAGCGACGGATGTGGGTTCCAAGAAGTTAGATAGGGGGGCAGGATGGGAACATTATTGGTGGGGTGGCAGGACGTGATAACAAGCTGATAAGCTGCTAAGCTGTTATCACGTACCCTACGCCAACTGATAAACTTCAGCACCGGTGCCCAAGGCACAATGGTTAGAGGCTTTGAGTCAAGTATTCTATCCCTTAGCGATATGGTTACGACCTCTAAGCTCTCGAGTTTCGACGAAAATTAAAAGCTCTGGAAGCTGCTCAACGGAAGTACTAGAATGTGAGAAATGTGAGGAATACATCACCATGATATCGATGTTATTACCATCAAAAAGTCTTTCAAAAAACCGCTGAGCTGTCCTATTTCCGCAACGGATGGTGAGTGTTTCCTCAGAAATAGTCATAAGCATCAGACATTAGCAAACGTTCATTAAATAGGAGAATCATAATGAAATAGGCCGTATTCTAAAAAAATTGTAATCGGGCGAACTGTTCGGGGTCAATACAGGAATCCTGTCAGCGCAGTACCATTAATATAGGTTCAACCATACCTTTAATTTTTTATGTGCACAGTTTGTACGCCCGTGGGATATACGTTGCATAGTTATTGTATACCCCCGCTCCACAACTTTTTCGCCGACTACTCACCAGTATGGCTGAGGCGCATACTGCGCGAATGGTTCCGTCTGTGGTACTGATCTATGAAAAGATTTCTGTGTTGACCCCCAACACTTGGCCTAATTCCTATGTTTCACAATTCGGCCCATTTCATGATATTTCCATATTTCTCCTTTTAACCGAAAGCCGAAAGTTTCTCCTCGCTTCTCATTAAATGAGCGATTGCCAATGTGTTCATCAGATTTCGTTCATTGTGCCACGCCAACAGGCACTGATGTAGGATGCACGAAAACCGTGCGCCATGCTACAGACAGGGCACATCATGCTTTTGGGATTTGGATCTAGTCCGTACTAACTCCCTCCTCTAAAAGGGGCTAGGTACGACCCCCTTCTGCGGGTTGTTGTTTTTTTTTGCCTTCTTATTTCCATCTTTTTCCAAAACATGACGTGAAATGGAATCAATGTCAAGCCGAAAGTTTCTCCTCGCTTCTCAGCATCTTCCACCACTGAACGCCATCCGACTAAAGAATCTGCGTACAAATGAAACTCCAAACACTTCGTAAACTCACAGGACAGAAAACGGAAGTGGGGAAATAGTTTGTTTAGTACCGATTAGCTTCATTAACGGATGCGCCATGCATTGGGCTCCTACAAAAGGTGGTAAGATGGTAGACAGGGTACGGCACCGTTGTGCAAAACCTATCGCGAGAGGAAGCGGGTGTTGTTTGGCCTTTGTGGAGGGGGCGGGGGATTGCAAATGCGGGGTCGGTAAGCACCAAACAGCACAAAAATATCATCGCTAAGTTTGATGGAGCGGACGGAAAGCTGCAGAGGACCTGGATGTCAGAGCAGACTACAAAATATAAATAAATGACTAGCATAATCAATAGTTAGCATGAACTCGTGAGTACGTATAATAGATTGTTGCGTATCGACCCTTCCAAATCGTCAAGAAACATCTGATTGCATGAACAAAAATTACCTAAATTCAGAAGTTACTCCATTCCACCACCTCTGCGTAGAAGCGTAATGCATGGCGTACACTCGCACCAAATCGATCAATGATTCTACTTTCACTCATTTGAAATGGAATATGTGCTTTGAAGGCATGTTGAAAATTGCGAACGAGTATCCTTACAATGGCGAGCTTTTGAGTGGCTCAGAGTGTCTCCTAAGGGTGACCATCCAAAATATCATCGGAACTAGCGGGTGTTCAGAAAAACTGTGGAGCTTGTAAAGAGGAAATACTGGGGTTCTAATAACGTTTCAAGTTCTGCAAACGATTGCATTTGAAAGAAGCTATCCACCCCTGAAGCATAAAAACCAGCTCGCGATTTACCGCTAACGCGTCCGTCACCCATCCAAAATATTTCACGAACGGGGAAAGGTTCACATTGCGAGTAGATATTAGGTTGTACGGGAAGTTCTGCACGTTTCGAGTGTTTCAATTTAAACGATCATAACTTTCTTAGCACTCATCGGATTTAATCCAAATAAGCACCATTCGAATCAGCACACTTTTGCCAATGTGACAGCAGTCAAGAAATCCCATTAAAGACAAAAAAAACCGGTTGGTCGAGAGTTCACGAAATCCACGGAGGCTTTCTTGCCCGGTCCTGATTGACGAAGTATTTTCCAGCAAAGGAGCTCTGAAAATGTTTTAAAAGGTGATAGTCGATTGGCAAAAGGTCTGAAGAATATGGCGGCTGAGGTAGAACTTTAACCCTCAATTTGTTCAATTTATGGATGGTGATCTGTGAAACGTGTGGGCGGGCGTTGTCATGCAAAAGAATCGAACCCTTTCTTTTGATAAGTGTTGGCTGCAGCTAACAAAATTTTCGGCACATTTCGTCAATTCCTTCACAGTAGGGTTCTGCTGTGATGGTTTGGCCTGGTGATAAAAAGTTATAGTGGATCACATCAGCCGATGACCACCAAACCGTGACCAGAATCTTTTTTTCGTGAGGGTTCGGCTTTGAAAATTACCTCAATGGTTCGTTGGAATCCAACCACTGTCCGGAATGTCTCCTGTATCATACATGATCCACTATTCATCACAGGTGACAATTCGGTTCAAAAACGGGTCGTTTTTGTTGCGCAAACGCAGTGAAGAGGAAACCGCGAGACGTGCCAATTTCTGCCGGTCACTCAAATCGTGTGGCACCCACTTCTCGAGTTTTTTTTAACTTTTCCAATGCGTTTCAGACCATCTGCAACACTGGATTTGCCAACGCCTAGCAATCTCTTGAACAGTTTGGGATGGGCCTTAAAATCCTCGTCAGATAGTGCTTTAGGTCGACCCCCTTAAAGACACTCCCCGCGATCAAGTGGTCTTCAAAATGACTTCATGCTTTTTGGAACCCTCTACGCTTTGACGAAGATGATACCACTTTCATCCCTCAATATGGCGCGATAAGGAAGTTATAGCGATTTCCACAAGGCTCGCTAGGCTCGCTGACACGGTATGTGGACGAGGCGTCCGGTCCCGAGCTGCTTCCGTCCCTTTAAAGTAGCCTATTGCGAAAGTCGGGACGCACTTGATTCTGCCGCATCGATTTCTGGCAGCCACGTCCGGCACACTCGTCCAGGCCCCGCCCCCGCTGCTAAAGGGAGGTCTGTGTTCAGGGTGTTCGCGGGGGTTTTTTTCGATTTTTTTTCCATGGGGGGTTACAAATGGGCCACTGCTTCGTGGCTGCGCACCAATTACCCAAACACTTGATCGCGGGAATTGTCTTTAAAATCCTCGTCAGATATTGCTTTAGGTCGACTGCTATGAGGTTCATCTTCAAGGCTGAAATCTCCAGAACGAAGTTTGTTGAACCATTGCCGCACAGTGCTTTCTCTAGCACTATTGAGCCCCCCCCACCTGGTTAATTTGTTGAGCTGTTTCGAATTGCTGATTGCCCCCAATTTATAGTCGAGAAAAAAAATCGTCCAAATTGCTCTTTTCACGTGCTTGTGAAAAAATCTTAAAAAAGGGTTCATCAAGCAACGGTGAAACGGCAGTTATACCATCAGAGTAGCGCAAAGAATTCTCTTCAGGATGTACTACTGAGACCCAAGGGAGAGTGAGTGTTTTAATCAGCAATGATTGCTACAAAAAATAGTAACACAAAACGTGCAGAACTGTTCCGGATAACCTAATAGAACGCAACCGTTTCTATTAGAGACATTGGCTTCACCGCAAGCGCTTGTCGTTACGTGTTTGATCCTTCCCGGCACAGCAAAAATTAGAGCCGGAAAGTGGGGGGAGGCGGAGGATGTCGTACCACGACCCAGTTCCTGGAATGGGGGGGGGGGTGGGCATCGTAATGCATGCAGGTGTGTTCATAGGGTTCAGAAAAACGCCCATGCTCCCCTACAGACTTCCTCTGAATTATACTGCTTACTCTGTAATATTACGAACTTATGCGAACTTAGTGATATTATGAATTTGCATTTTATTTTATTTTCGTTGTTGTTTTTCTCATCCAAGTCTCTACAGCTCAAGTTCCGCCTACCTTCAGCTCAGCAATGATATCATTTTGCGCTATTTGTTTACTACTGACTCTCCTTTACAGCCCTATTCCCCTCCCCCCCCCCCCCCTCCCTTAATCCAGCGGTCAAACACAATAGTCCCTTCGTGGCGGAATCCACAACGATGGTGTTCCGTGTGCCTTATTACACGAGAGTGGTATAAGGGTGAGTCCCAGCTGGAATTACAAGATGTCCATTCTCATACTGGAAGCAAATTGCGCGGCGATATTGTTCACAAACTGTCAATTCCAAACCGCAGTTCCCTTGATGTTGGAAGCGTGTAATCGCCGCTTCTTTTTTTGGTGGCATACTTGTAGATTTCAATAGAGAATGATATTCATGGCAGGATCTGCTTTTGCAAGATAAAGATGGAGACTGCGATTGATGGATCAGTTTTCGACTACCAGTCTTGAGGAGTGGGACAACAGTACTGTTCGTAACATTGCCCTTCAATTCACATTAAGCTAGCAGATGATCGGAGAATCGTTTCAATAAAATTGTTATTTTGCTCACGAGAATTTTATGAATGGAAAGGCTAACTATTAGTCATCCCATTCAAAACGTTGCCGCTGTTTTTTTTTTAATTAAAAACAAAGAGTGAGAATGAATAGAGAAGTGATATTTTAGCTTTAGGATGAGTAAGTCCCTCCTTCACCATTGACCCGCTCCAGTGCCCTGAGGGCCTTTGGACCTCTGGTACCTTCGATTTTTCAATAAGTGTGGGTAAATTGCTTTTGTTGCCAATTTCGGCAAATGACAAAACTTGCTAGCGTCTGCGTTGGAGAGTACTCTCAACTGAATAGAACAGTTGTTATCGCATGCTTTTATGACCGGAGCGAATTTGGGCGATTGAAACCCAGGTCTCAGTATTGCTTGTGTCCACAGCACTGATCTACAATACAGTTACTCGGGATCTGGTACTATGACGAGCAACGGTGGCCTTCTTGTAGTTGTGCGGTAGCATCCATTTGTCGATCTGAATGCCGAGGACAGGCAATATGCAGACGGATTTGTTCTCTGTATAGAGCCGCCTTGGAAGCCACAGTGTGGAATCCTCTTGCTATGATGATCATCCACTTGCGCCACGTAACTCTTTCATGGTAGAACTCGGGCGGCTTCTCATCTGCATTCATACAAAATTGACGATTGTTGAGTTTTCGGCTCGAAGTCCGAGACCACCATATTTCATCTAAGGCCTGGGTGCGTTTTCATAGTTGTGAGTGACATCTCATGCTGAGAACATACTGCTAAGAGTATAGAATCGGTACTGCATTCGTGCTTCTATAAGAAAATTATGTACCCATGCGCTACCCTCTTGACCATCCTCAGTTTATCGGACATAACTCGGGCAGCAGTTGCAGCTGGGATGTCAGACTCGCGGGGAAGCTCGACAAGGGTCCAGGCTCTGTGATCAGATATTCAGTGCCTGACTTCATCCACCCTTTTTTCTTGTGCAGGATGAATATTATGGGACCATCCACGACAACAAATTTTTCCTTTCTTCCTTGTACGGGCTCCTGAACCAAATCTTCCACCGTGTATTTCGAGAACACCCTTACACACAACTATGGTCCGGCGCAAGTCAAATTTGAGCAGCACACTTTCCTCTTATGACGTCTGGTTTGAAAAACCGGCGCCGATTTTCACCACTCGGGCTTCTTTTCAATTTCTCGAGAACTTCTTCTGGGGCTAGGTTCGCTAAATTTCACAGATACACAGCTTAAGGTACTAGCTTCCAAATGGTATAGTAGCCCGCTGTTCTACCCCCTTTGCTTTTCTGCCATTCCTCTATATGTAGCGGCACGTTTGAATGGGATGACCTAATAGTACATCTCGCGACTGAGTTGATTTTCGCTGAATTATCGGTCATAGCATGGCAACTTTAACACCTTTGTTTGACAGGATTATGCAAACAACCTTCGCACCATTATTGTAAAACGAAACGTCCTAGTATTGTTATCACCAGTTTTCTGGATTGACAGCAGCAACCACTGTTATTTGGGGTCCGGAATTGGTTGCCTGCATTGTTTGTATTCAAGACTAACTCGAAACCAGTAGTTATAGTAAGCATACAAGGCGATTCCCAACGAGCGGGAATCCAGATTCATGGGACAAACCACTTGTGCGTCGCCTGTCGTGCTTTTGACTCCTCAACGACTTTAAACAGCTTGAATGCAGGCAGCATAATCCCGCTGCGATAGCAGCTCTCCCTCGCCCTATCAGCTACGTTCGTCTTCCTAGACGTCACTCGAGAGCTCTTGTAGGAAAATTCTAATGTACTTATCCTTCTCGTAAAAAGCGTTGCAAAATGTGGAATGATCACTTTCCAAAGGATTCTAGTTGAATCCATCTATCATCATCATCCATAACTTGCATCATGTCTCGTACTTTCAACAGACCCTAGACATTTCCGTCTCATATGAATATCCTTTTTGTTCCTTCAAGTAATCTCATCAGAAGAGGCAGCAGAATAGGCCGGTTTTTGGAAGTGTGTGGGGGAGAGTCACTTCACACGCAGAATCCGACTGGCCCTCTATTTTTTGGAAATGTGTGGGGGAGAGTCATTCCACATGCAAAAGCAGAATAGGCCGGTTTTTGGAAGTGTGTGGTGGAGAGTCACTTCACACGAAGAATTCGACTGGCCCCCTGTTTCTGGAAATGGGTGGGGAGAGAGCCACTTCACAAGCAGAATCCGACTGACCCTCTATTCTTTGGAAATGTGTGTGTGTGGGGGGGGGGGGGGGAGCGGCTGGGGGGGAGAGTCATTCCATATGCAAAAGCCAGAAGGTAGGCCGGCTTTTCAAAAGTGCTTGTGGCGCGGAGAGTCACTTGACACAAGCACATATCCGAGGGAACCCTCTATTTTTATTGAAAATGCGTGTGTGGCAGAGGATAGGAGGCCAGTCGTTTCTGTTTGCTGAAGTGACCCTTCCCCCACACATTTCCAAAGAAATAGAAGGGCGTCAGTCGGATTCTGGTGTCATATTGCAAAAAGCCAGAATGAGCGCGGTAATTTTTGGAAATGTGTGGGAGTCATCTCACATCGCAGGAATCCGAATGGCCCTGTAGTTTTGGAAATGATAATGCCGAGAAAGTCAGCTTCACACAGTCACAAAAAATACAGCAGCCGTTTATCAAATTCTGCGTCGTGACGATGTTTCATCCCAGCACATTTCCAAAAAAATACGAGGGTCAGTCGGATATCTTGCGTGTGAAGTGAGTACTCCCCCCCCATTGCACACACACACACACACACACAACACACACCACACACACACACACACCACACACACACACACACACCACACACAACACACACACACACACCCCCTCACACACACCGACACACACACCACACACACCACAACCACACACACAACACACACACAACACACTTCAAAAAATAGGGGGCCATCTGGATTCCTGCTTGTGAAGTGACTCTCTCCACACATTTTCCAAGAAATACGATGGGGCAACAGTCGGCACTCTGCCTTGTGAAGTGACTCTCCCACACATTCCAAAACAGGGGGCCCAGTCGCGACTCTGCTTGCTGAAGTCGACTCTCCCCCACACATTTCCAAAATAGGGGCGCCAGTCGGGATTCTGCTCGTGAAGTGGACTCTCCCCCACACATTTCCAAAAATTAGCGGAGCCATTCGGATTTCTGCTTGTGAAGTGACTCTTTTTCCCACCTAGCCCCCACACAATTTCAAAAACAGGAGCGGCCAGTCGCGACTCTGACCTTGGATATGACTCTCCCCCACACATTATCCAAAATAGAGCCGCCAGTCGGATTTCTGCTCGTGAAGTGTACTCTGCCCCCAGCACTCTCGCCGAAAACCGCGCCCTATTTCTGCTTTTGCCATAATTGAAGTGACTCTCCCCCTACACATTCCAAATTAGGCCGAGCCGTTTCGGATTCTGCTTTGTGAGCTGCACTCTGCCCCCACACTTCACGAAAACCGGCCTATTCTGCTTTTGCATATGAAAATGGACTCTCCCCACACCATGCCAAAAAACAGGGGCCGTCGGACTCTGCTTGTTGAAGTGACTCTCCCGCACCTACAATTTCCAAAAGAATTAGCCGAGGCGTCATCGGATTCGAAGTCACTCTCTCCCCATCCATTTTCAAAATACAGGGCCAGTCTGATTCTGCGTGTAAGATGTTTCATCCCACACATTTCCAAAAATATAGGGCCAGTTGGATTCTACGTGTGAGGTGGCTCTCCCCACACATATTCCGTCTGGTGTCTCCTCCGTTGTAGAAGAGTTCGACACTACTCCAATTTCGCGGGCCTTCGCACACTTCCATCGCGTTTCCTGAAGGCATAACACTTGGATATTTCTGCGTCTCATGAGGTCGGCAATCTCACGAGACTTGCCGGTAAGCGATTCCACGCCTAGCGTCCCAATTCGAACTGGATTCTTTGGCCGAGGTCGTTCATCCCTCGGTAGCCCTCGCATACTGACCACAGAACTCGGGCGAGGGTTCTGCGCGCCTCTTCCGAGTTCCTGCTTCAACAATGATACCTTTGCGACTTGTCATGATTGTTGTGACGGGTTCCTCCATCAGCCGGCCTGTCAACCTGGGCCTAACCCTGGTATCTTCCCCATTTTTGCAATTTTTGCAAGGGTGTGCCCCGGCAGAAATCGAACTCGTGACTCAGGGTGTGAACATAAGTGTGCACTCTCGACCACTCGGCCATCCCTCCCTCCCTTTATTTTTTCATTCATTTATTTCTATTCAATGGGAGCTGACTCCAGACTATTGATCGGGAGTTTCAATGGCAGATTTGCAAAGAAGCCCTTATCACTAACTTCAGGGATTGTGCCGGACATTATGCGATCCCTTTCATTCGAATGGACTTTCACTGTAAGAAAAAATGTTAAGCTTCCTGGCAAAGGTCGCAGGCAAAAGATTTAGTGTGCCCCGGTAATCTTCTGAGAATGGGTGCAGCTTTCAGATTTCTTCACCTTCTGCGGATTTAGGGTAGTTCGGCTGTCACACTGAGACTTCGCTTGACACGGACGCTCACGTTTTCAGAAGAAAATGTTACTTGCATTTCAGCTAAATATTATTTGCATCTAGAGGCAGGCGTGGCTATAGCGGTGGCAGAATCCCTCAAGAACTGCGTCTCTTCTGTGAGCAGGATCGTGATCGGATCATGGGAGTAAGAATGGACAAGAAGCAGGGTTACTGGATAGTACTGACCGTGTACGCCCAATAATCCGGTTGCTCCGAGGCGAAAGAGGATGAGTTCCACCTGACGGACCATAAGATCGGTTCCGGAAGATGGCTATCTCACTACGTTGGTGATCTGAATGACAATGTGGGAAAAAGGGGTCTAGAAAGGGTGCACGGAGGCTAAGGAATAGGAGCAAGGAACGCTGAGGGAGAACGGATCCCTGACCTAGCCACAGACCACGAGTTAGCAATCTGCAGCACCTTCGTCGCAAAGGAAGACAGAAGGTGACCTAGAGCAGTGGAGGGAGCAAACAGAAATCGACCATGTCCTGGTGAGAAGGTCGTCTCTCAGAACCGTCAAGGATCTCAAGGTACTGCCTGGGAAGAGCTGGGTACTCAGCACAAGCCCCTCCTGGCAGACATCGCCATATACCTCCCCAAGAAGATGAGGGTAAGAACAGAGCGGAGAATTCGGTGGTGGAAAATGCGCAAGGTAGAAAAGATAGTCTCGGCCGAAGAATACTGAAGGCTGGGCTCTCAGACCCTCATGGACCAGTCCAGGACACCTGGCCCTGTGCAGTAGAGGATCCTGCAGTGTGCCAAGGAAGTCCTGGGAAAGACGCGAGGTTGTACCTGAGCAGACAAGGCAGCCTGGTTGTGGTATGAGAAAGTCCAGGGGATCGTCAAGCAGAAGAAGGAAGCATACAAACGCTGGCAAAAGACAGAGAGCCCAGAAGACTTCGCAAGAGCTGCAAGCGACTCGCTAAGGCAGTCGTCGCTAAGGCCAAGAATACGGAAAAGGACGTCTTGTACGAGAAACTAGAAGGAAGAAGAGGAAAAGAGAAGGGGAAAAGTTCGTCTTCCACCTGACTAAAGCTCGTTATCGCGCTGCTTAGGACATAAGGGTCGTAAAGACTGTGAAAAGCAGCAACGGGTCTATACTCAGGAAACAAGCCGAAGTCAGAAAGAGGCGGGAAGAATACTTTGATGGACTTTTGAACGAAGAGCTCCCTTGCAAGGATAGCCCACAGGTAGAGGCGGCAGCAGGTCCCGTCACTCCCTAGACGAAGGATTAAGTTTGCCGAGAGCTAAGGAGAATGAAGGTTGGGAAAGCAGTGGATAGAAGGCTTTTGGAGAGCATGGGGTGAGTTGGCTTACACACTTCCTAAACAACGTAACGGCTCAAGGAATGATGCCGGATGCGTGGATTAGCAGCACAATCGTTCCCATCTTTGGACAAAAAGCGAACGCGACAGAGTGCTCCAACTACCGACTATCAAGTTGACTCCCCATATCATGAGGCTGTACGAGACACAAGGCTGTAGGAACTTGTTGCTATCTCGCAGGAACAGTTCAGCTTCATGAACGAAAGGTCCACCACTAATGCCATCTTCATCACCAGACAGCTGATTTAGAAGTACAGAAGCGGCGACCCTGCGACATAGCCTTCCTGGACCTTGAGAAGACATTCGCCCGCCTGCCTGGGCCTGTACTCCAGAGAGCGCTGAGAGAAGGTAACGTTCCGAAGCACCTGGTCTCCATAGGGAAAGACATGTACGATGGGGACAAAGCAGCTGTACGCACCCCCGGCCTGACAAAAGAGGTAAACATTACGGTTGGGGTACACCAAGGATCAGCCCTCAGCCCGTTAATCTTCCTCCTCTAATTGGATGTCATGGCAGAAGAACTCATAGGGGGGCCACTGAAAACCATCCTCTACGCTGACGACATCGCACTATAGCAGACAGCAGGGAAGAACTCCAGGACAGGGTGCAGCGGTGGCAGGATGTGCTCGTTGAGAATGAACTCCGGCTGGACGTGAAGAAAACCAAGTTCGTGAGCTCTGAAGAGTGTGCAGAACCTATCGTAGACCACCACGGCGAGAGCATCGGAAGGGCCGAACTTCCAGTACCTGTGGAGCGACCTAGCAGCTGATGGCAGCGTGGGCATCTTATGCGACCGGCGGTGCTCGACAACGCTCAAGGGCAAGGTAGCGGTGGTAAGGCCTAGAATGCTCTACGGCAGTGAGTGCTGCACCATCTGCAAGAACCATGGAAGGCAGCTCCGCACGGCTGAAATGAGAATGCTGAGATGGGCCTGCGGTTGGACGACTCGGCATAGTCAGAAAAGAGGACGTCAGGGTGTTCACACAGACGGCTCCGATCCAGCTGAAGGTGCGAGAGCAGCGACTGCGATGGTATGGGCAGTACTTAGGAGGCCGGAAGACCACTCAGTAAGGAAGGCATTGGAATACAAAGAAGAAAGCGAGCGACTACGAGGAGCCCCACAGTAAAGATGGAAGGGCGTCTCCAAGAAGGACCTCAATGAAGTGAATGCCACGGCAGAAGAGGCAGTGGATCGGAATAAGTGGCGACGTGTCACACTAACAGCGGGCCCTCCGACGGCACTGGACTAACGCTAGGAAGAAGAATGAATAATTAATAAAATAAAGTAATATTGTATTCCTGACGCCAAAGTTCAAGACGTGCCTGCAATTTTCTCAACTTAAAGATGCGATACCGTTCGGAACTGCGGTTCACTGGAGCTAATCTATTCGACATGAAATCGACACCAAAATGACCGGTCTGGATTGAATCCGAAATCACCGTTGCCATCTATGGAGCCCAAAAATCCTTTCTCGAGTTCTTTACTTAACTCAGTCTGCAATTCACTCACCTGTTGAATACTTTCACTCCAGCTCCAAACGGTTGCTGAGTGGTTACAACTATAGGGAGACTCGCTCGCTAATGTGCGCTTAAGTGCTCCGATGAAATGCGACTTCAAAGGTAGCCTATCTAGATCAGCAGCGATTCATATGTGGATTTCCACAAGCCTAGTCCAGTGGTGTATGTTTCAGTGTAGGAGAATTGAACAGAATTGAGTATAGAAGTCGAGCTATGACAAAGAAAAACAAAAAACGCGGATAAGCGTTCTTCTCCGTTTTTTTCATACAGTTAGGTTGGGTATTGCGAGAGCATTTATTTCGTCCTAGGCAGCCGTTGCTGCTTGAGTCTCTTCTTGTCTGAGCCCGCACCAATCTCAAACGAGGAGGAAAAACTAGAATTCTGTTGGTTTTTTGGTTGGCGAGCCAGTGATGATTCGTATAAGAGAGCAAGCGAAACGTTTCATCTATGCTACGGAGTGTTTTCCTTTCCCAATATTTCTTTTTTTCTACTTCTAATTGACTAAGATTGACTAATTTTTCTCCAGTGACTCTTATTTAGATAGATAATGAGAACAAGGCTCTCGGATGAACAATTCTTCTGTTCAATTGTCCCGTTGCTGTTGTCCATTCCAGCTCCACTTCAGTGTTGTGATCACGACTGTCATGCTGTGTCCAATATATGATCAAGGAACTATGAATGAGGAGTATAGTGAAGTTTTCGTCTGCTGCAATACACTATTTTCAGGTTGATGCTGCTTCAACTGCTTGTGTTGCTGACACCCACCCATATTTTCCATAGTCAGGGGCTCCATGTGAGAGATGATACTTCTGGAAAAAGCTCTTTGACTTTCGTTTTTGATATTACTGGATCAATGTTCGATGATCTTCTACAAGTTCGAGAAGGAGCCAGAAAAATCTTTCAAACGGTAACGCAGCAGAGAGATACTCTCATATACAACTACATTATGGTTCCTTTTCACGACCCATGTGAGTTCTCAAGCTCCTTCAGAACAAAATTACTTTTCTTTTCTGATAGTCGTTCAATGACCTTTATTGGTACTCTTTCGCTGTTTTAACAGCTTCGTCAGAAACTGAAATACAACATATCAAGCATTCATGCATTACAACACTTAACAAGGGTTAAATTATACAAATAACTAACCAGATCGGCCAGGTCAACACCAATTTGTGATGTTTAGGAGTACAATGTATGCAAGCAACTGCTACCAAAGCACAACATAGTGAACGGACGCTTGCCCCAACGGCATTGATCTAGGCAACAGTTATCAAAATTACTTCCAGTAATTGTTGCCTAATCGTAACATTATATCACGAATTCTGATGGGGGGGGAGCGTCCAGTGTTCTAGCTTTGGGTCACTTTGGCTGCCGCAGCGCTTACATAAAGAAGGCCAGCCTTCGGGACGCTCATCCCACTATTCTCCCGATATCTGGAGGAATCCCGCTCTCCTTTACAGAAGATTACATTGCAATCGATAGGAGCTGTTCCAAAAGGATGAAA
>MU912029.1:109579-224836 GCA_036418165.1 Cooperia oncophora
CTTCGACCTTGATGAAGCAATGTTAGCACCAGGTCTCGTGACGGGAACACAATGAAGCACGACCTTAAATGTCAGTTTTATATAACATGATAATAGTGTTGAGATTGAGGGCTGCTTTCATGCTTCACATCCCACCCCTTCTCCTACCGTGACAGCGTGCACTTTGGAATAGTCACTAAATTGCGAATGTGGAAATCTATTGTTCTGTGGGAATGCGCGGCCTGGCTGTTGCAGAAGCAGCACAGTTGCTCTTGAGTTCTAGCCTTCGTCATCGGTTCTTATTTTGCAGCACCTAAAATGTTATACGCATAAAGAAATTGCGTTTAATTATATTCCAAAGCGCAATTACAGGACTTGGCAAAAAGCCAAGAGCTGCACGCGACCGCGCCGCGCGGGTGGTGTTAGCATAAACGTGGGGGCGGTGTAGCAAGGAATCACGACTTCCACACGTCCCCCGTACTCTGACCCCGTGCAGTTTTGGGCGGGGGGGGGACCACGACACATCGACAGCTGGGTGGCTGATAGTCTCACACGCCCTCAATGTGTTTGAGCGTACCATGTGTCTTGGAGACGCTCCGATGGGCACATGGATTTCAAAATAGCTGCGATAATATCTGAGACAAGATTCAGAAAATGTTAAGAACTTCTGGAACAACATAATATTGGATTTTCGAACGATCCTTTACAAAAGAATGTTTAATCAGAATAATATGGCGGGAATTTTCCACCAACCCAGTATTACTTCTGTCATAACATTTTTTAATGGAAAAGGTATTATGTGTTATGCATGTTCAGGTGAGGAATCTTCAACTTCTTGTTAGACCAAGGTTCGCTGTTTTGTTAGACCTCGTTGTTATGTTAGACGAATGTTGTCAGCGTAGACGATGGTTTTCAGAGACTCCTCCATGAGTTCTTTTGTCGTGACATCCACAATCGAGAGGTAGAGAAACGGGGTCTATTTCCTTTGTCAAGCCGTGCAGGATGCTACAGCCTTCTTAGTCCCATGATACATGTCATTCACTAAAGAGATCAGGTGCTCCTAAACGTTTTTCTCCTCTGAACACTTCTCAACTTCCCAAAGTACAGGCCAAGTCAACCGGTCGAACTCCTTCTCAAGCCCAGAAAGGTTAGGTAGCAGGGTCGCCGCTTTTCTCGATCCTCTCCATCACCTCTCTAGTGATGAAAATGGCATCAGTCGTGGTTCTTTACGACCTGAAGCTGAACTGCTCCTTACGACCTGAAGCCGAACTGCTCCTGTGAGACAAGAACAAGTTCCCATGGCCTTGTGTTGACAACCGCTCTTACACTTCATGGTATGCGGAATCAACTCGACCCCACGGTAGTTGGAGCACTCTGTGTCTCCTTTTTGCTTGAATATGGGGACTATCGTGCTACTCTTTCGCACATCCGGCATCCTTCCTTCGGCTAGTACGCTGTTCAGGAAGTGGGGGACCAACTTGCCGCGCGCTCTACAAGGGCCTAGCTGCCTCGGTAGCCCATCTGGACCCACTGCCTTCCGAACCGTCACTCCTTCCACTTCTCACGGACTTACAGGGAGTGATGGATTCTGTCGTCTTTATCTGTAGGCAGTCCTCACAAGGGAATCTCTCGTTTGGGTGCTCCTGTAAGTATTCTTCCCAACTCTCTGCGACTTCGTCTGGTTTCCCGAGAATGGCACCGTTTCTCTCTCCGTTCTTGGCCTTGGCAACGGCTGCCTTAACGAGTCGCTTGCAGCTCTTGTGGTCACCGAGGTCTTCTGAGCTCTTCATCTTTTGCCAGCGTCTGTACACTTCCTTCTTCTGCTTGACGACCTCCTGGACCTTCCCAGAACCACGCTGCCTTGCCCTCTCTGATCCACCCTCTCGCGTCTCTAACAGATCTTCCCACCCTGAAGGGTGACCTCTGCTGCTTTGGTCCGCGTCTCGTAGACTGGCACGTGTGTGTCCGGGAGCTCAGCCCGCAATTCTTTGCCGAAGCTATCCTTTCCACCGTTTGCATTGTCCACCACCGAAATCCCCGCTCGACTCTCACCATCGCTTTCTTGGGTAAGTTTATGGCGATGACTGCCAGGAGAGGCCTGTGCTGAGGGCCTAGCTTCTTCCCAGACAGTACCTTGATATCCTCCACGTCTTGAGAAACGATTTTCTCGCCAGTGCACGGTCGATTTCCATTTGTCTCCCTCTACTGCTGTAGGTTACCTTCTGTATCCTTTTTCGCAACTACAGAATGCCATTTCGTGAGTTATGGCTAGGTTGAGCATCCGTTTTCCCTCAGCGTTCCTTGCTCCTATCACTTGGCCTTATGCTCCCACCCTCTAAATCCCTTCTGTCACTACCCAAATAGCCATTCAGATCACCAACTAGTGAGGTAGTTAACTTTCGGAACCAATCTTATGGCCTCGTCGAGTAGAACTGGATTGTTATGGGTCAGCACTGTCCAGTACCCCTCCTTCGTGTCTATTCTCACTCCCATGATCCGAACACTAATTCTGTTCACAGAAGAGATGCAGTCCTAGAGGAATTCGCTACCAGCTACGACCACACCACTCTGTTTGGTGTCTCCCCCACTGTAGGAGAGTTTGATCCCTCCTCAATCTCGCGGGCCTTCGCTCCTTTCCAGAGCGTTTTCTAAAGGCATGGGTCTTTGATATTATTGCATCTCATGACGTAGGCAATCTGTGGAGACTTCTCGGCAAGCGATTCCATATTCAGGGTCTCAATGTGGACCATCTTCTTGGCCGAGGTCGTCACCCCTCGGTGGCCCTCGAATACTGATCACAGAACTCAGGCGTGGGTTCTGCGCGCCACTTCTGGGTGACGTCCTAGCATTAACACTGATACCTTTGCACTGTCATGACTGTAGTGACAGGGTTCTCGATCGGTCGGTCTGTCAACCAGGGCCTGATGTTGGTACCCATTTTTGCAATTTTTCGCAAGGCATGGTGGATACTTTGGCAAGCATCGAACTCGTGGCTCAGCGCGCAAACATGAGCCTACTCTCTCATCCTCTCGGCAATCCCTGCCTTGTACGTTCAGCTGAAGAACATCGGTTATTGAAACTACTCCTGATTTCTTGCGAGGCATTAATAATTTCGCGTTTACCAGCAGAATTCAAATTTAGAAGTGCAACTGAAGATCACAGCGTGCCCTATGGAGACTGCATCCAGGTGACCCGTGTAAAATTTCAAATTTTTTTCATGTCGTAATAAGTGTATTATGCGGAACTTGGTCCTTAATAAGCCAGTCTACTGATGTGGAATTTAAAAAATGTGGAGAACAGTTGATATTTTAATGATTCTAAGGTGAAAGGAGCACATTGATTCACAAGAGAAGTATACACGTGCAAGAAATCATAGATGGAAGATGTAGAAAAGGCTAAATCTCCCGCCACCAAATCATTCTTGATATATACGACACGCATTCTACTTCCATTAATAGTTGAGATGAACTGCTGAGTGCGACTGACCTATGCAATGATATGCGCAAGCCACTTGTTGTACAAGTCAGTGTTTTTTCCTCCAGGTGTGGTTGGACTCACAAGGGAGGTCTTTCAGGTCATGGCGCGCTTTTTAGAAATGGTTTGTTGCATGTTGTAGGGGTCCATATAAAAATCACAAAAAATGGGTTCCGTTTTTGCTATGCATTTCTGGGAATGTCAAAAAAATGAACGAAAAGTTTGCTGAGGGAAATCGGTTTTGAGCTATTTTTCTAGGCTCTTTTATGTTTCTAATCTCGAGTATGTATAGCTAATGAGAACTTTGTCGACACTGCATCCAAAACAATACAAGACAAGGTACTTTATTACTTTATTTGGCACAGAGAGGTAGCATTGTAGTTTCTGTGATTCTCGCAGCGCAACCCGCAGGTTAGGGGGGGGTATTCGGAGCCATGTTGGCGGCAAATGGCCTAGGCGCCAATTATAAAGGTCAGTAACGTGGTCAGGGCCGTTAATAATCTCTATATACAGCCTTTCAGCGAAATTTTTTTCCTCCAGCTGTTCTTGCTATGATGGTTCGTCTTGTTGAACTGATGGCTATCAGTATCCTGTATAGTTATCCAACTTCGATACCTGGACCTTTCTGTTTACTAGAGTATATACCCCCATGAATAACAACTACAATTTTCAAAAAGGGAAATATATATGTTTTGCACAATATCTGCACCTGGAAAGTTGAAATGGAACTGCAATACCGCCCTAATTTCTGGTCAAAAATCGGTTTGCGACAGATTTTTCCGTCGCAAGCCGTCGTTTTGCCATAACTTCTGTTGATGTGGTCCAAATGATCTGAAAATTATACCATTCGATTCCTGTTCAAGCGAATCCAGCAATGTTTAGAACTTTCCTACTCGATTGCCTCCAATTTTTTGACGTTTTTCACAAGGAAATCGAGGTTTGAGTCTCCAGTAACCTAAGGTGTTACCTGCGGATACGCTGCGTCGTCGACCCTCCACTCCAATTATGAACTTCAACCAAGTGCCACGAAGCCATAAATACTAGCATATTCAGAAAGAGCATGATTCCGTGATCATTTTGATACTTTCATGGCAGGGTTTCAGCAAATTTCAGCTGAAAATCAATGGTTCATTGACCACTCTTTCCTTGATATCTATATAAATCGGCCTTGAAGAACAGTATCTGACTTATGGCCAACGACCCTGGAAAGCTCTTATGCGGCTCCATAGAATACGATGAACAGCTTTGAAGTGCAATGCCCGCCGTAATCGTACGAAAAAAAACGAAAGATCCCCGTTTTTTTCTGTTTTTTTTTGCTATGTCTCTTCTCATGTAAAACCCTATACTGTTAGACTCAGCTCGTCGTGTTCTATAAGCTGTCATCCTAAAAGCAACTGAAAAGTTGGAAATCCAACTCCACTTCCCAACGAAGTACCTGAGGACACTCGTTAGCCATCGAACCTCGCTATAACTGTAACCAGCGGGTAAACGTTGGGAATCAAATCATTCAGGAATCAAATAACGTACTTTATCGCATAAGAAGTGATTAAACGCATAAGAAGTGATTAAAAATGAGATAGTTGGGTTTCCCAAATGATCCTGATCATTAGGATGCCCATTTTCCTTAAAATAGAGGGATTTCGCTCGATGTCATTCTTGGACGATATAGCCCTTTCTGTTCGGAAAATCTCGAGCATTGGTCCAGTTTGGAGCACACGAGTGGGTGAGGAGCACGGAAGTGGGTACCTCATGATATGGTTTTCGTAGCCTCTTCGATTAGCAGTATGAATCTGTTGTCATGGGGTATGTTCAAGAGCTGTTGTTGGACTTTTTGTGGGTGTGTCTATGATGTAAATGTGGTTGAAGAAAGTAACTATGACCTTTGAATGTTTGCAAACTTCATTATATGTCTCCTTTAGGACGAACATTGAGAAAGAATATCTACAGCCAGGAAGGAGGAACTATCAGTCTCAGAAACGTAAAACTACTTAGAATAAGGAAGCCACTACCTGGGCTTTGGCAGGTGAAGTTCATGCTCATGCTAGTCATGCTTGCGCAGCACATTCTTTTAGATCATATCACGATATTTTCATAGGTAATAACCAATTCTCGGCTGAAGCACACTGTTCGGATATTTGGACATGGCAGTATCGACTTCGAATATGGGTTTACTAGCAGGGTTCTGGAACGATTTGAAATGGTGCAGCAGAATGTTTTGACGAGTACACGATTGGATAAAAGTACACCTTCCTCTGACTTTTTAAGGCACATCCGAGACCTGTTTCCCACCGAAACACGTATGTCCTGGTGAACGTGATTGGCTTACTCCAGCCAGGCATAGTCAACAAGATAGCCTTAGTGGATTACTACGGTAAGCCTACTCATCTTACGTTCTATCAGCTACTGAATATCTGAATATTTCTACAAGCCCACTCCGACTCTTAGGGAAAAAAACGCCAATTCGCGTTTTTTTTCTGTTTTTTTTTCTATCACTCAATTTATGTTCATATTTCCACATGGACGGTTACATCATTAGGTTCAGCTTGCCGAGCTCTACACGATGATGTTCTGAGAGGCTGAGAAATTACGATGTTGGAACCCTCTCGAAGTACCTGAAGGGACTGGTTTGCGAGCGAGCCTCGCTATAATCATAACCAAAGGACAACCCTTAAAAATGAAAACATGTAGGAATCGCGTAACTTGCTCCTTTGCGTTAGGAATGATTGAGAAATGGATAATTGTGTTTTTCGCATGATGCTTGTCGCAACGATACTAATTTTTTCAAGACTGTAATTCATTGGGTGTCTCTTTTGGCAAAGTCTCGACCACTGGTTGAGCTCTAACCACAGCTCTAACCCATAACAGGCCTGTTCTATGATGCCCTTCCTACCTCAATGTTCTGGAAAGGTTACCTGAACGCAGGACATCCTATGACAAGAGGTCAAAATATGTATTTCATTGACGAATGGAATTTCCAGTGTATTGAGTGACACTACAATTTCTATAGAAATGCATCGGCAGTCAACGTCGAGTCTTCATTTGACAGAAAATTCGCATTTAGTCAATGTTATATTGTTGAAAAACTCCTCCCCTGAGAAATACTATGCATGCATCTAAAAATTATTTAATAAGTTACCCATGACCTTAGGCACTTTCCTTCGCCTATCTGCACGGCCAGCTATCGATCGACCGCCCCTGTTGGTCAGCCCGCCAAGGCAATCAAGGCAATGTATGTATTGATAGATCATTCATCCTATTTTCGTCCTTCAACATGGTAGCCCCTTCTTTTCACTATGTCACTAATGATTCAAAATGAATGCTATCAATGTTTTATTTATTTGAGGGGGTTTAGTTCAGGACCCCCGCTTGAATAATCCATCTTTTCCAGGTACTCAACGTTTTCATTTCAAGTGGCGAAAGTTTGTCCACAACGTTCCGTCGATTGAATGTGTTGTCACCCAATCCTGTAGCAGTACAAGTTTCCAAGAAGGTACAGGCGAAATGAAGATGGGATATTCTCCTCGAGTTGCTCGATGTAGACCACCACGCACACCCTCAGTCTGGGGCCCCGAAGAAAATATCGCGTTCATCCATTCCAGGTACGCGCGGTCCACACATCAACCCGCGCCTTGGTGGAATGGGGTGAAGATGATGTCACTGGACCGTAGCGACGTTGCCGGAGCTGCTCGATGTTTGAGGTCTTCGCAGATCAAGAGTACTGTTCTCCAGGTAGCTATCCATGGGTGATTCCATTCAAGTAGGCAGCTGTTTGGAGGCCACGTGAATTCCAAAGGCGTTCTCTACTCAAGCCGCGACTGGAGATGACGTCATATTTTGGTGCACATGAAGGTGAATGGCAGCAGGCGGCTCCTGCTTATAGAGGAAGATCTTGGGTATCTTCCGCCCTGGTACTCATATCCGCTTCCTCTGTCTGGGCTGCGAAAAGTTCGCTCATATGAGCGCACCTCTTCAATGACCAATAGATGCGATCTTGTCTACTTTTCAGGCGGTCCACTGAATAGACTGATCAACTGCATAGAAGCCTCGATTTTTTTACTTGCAATTACGCTACGAACAAATCATTTTTATCATGAGGTCACGGCACAGTTACCAGAGCAAGCGATGGTTAAGTGGATAAATATTTCTCTAACTGTGAGGGTCATTTAAAACGAAGACAGTTCTGCTAAAAGGTGCTGGATTAATTATAAAAATATTAGGCTTGGATGTAAAAAAAAGTTTGCGAGCAATTGACTTGTTTTCCACCGAATTCTACTGCGAGTCTCTGTAGGTTGTTACGAAATAGAGTGATGTTGCAGCCTTATTAGAGAAAAAAATTCGTTCATTTTTGTTTTGCCCGTCCCTTCAGTAATAAGAAAGTCCCAGTGGAAAGATGGTATGGGAATGTCCTCTGTTTTTTGACACTACATGGAAGCACGTTGCTCAGGAAAGAGAAAAGGGGACCGCAAAAATTTTTTGACGCTATTTCACACGAGCCAAATAACAATCACAAGGCCGTTAGTGAAATTTCTACTCTTCAGTCCGAATTACTTACGAAATGGCCATCGCGGATACAAGGATGAACTAGCCTACCCTTCTTAGCTATAATTACTTGGACGCTTGTTCAGGTAAAACCATCTACATTTCCAACGCTACCATTCGAGGAAATGCTTCACATCTGTACTTCGCTGGACCGTTCGTTCCTCCCAATGACTTATTCTTCGTGCAAATTAGTGGAGAAGATCAGAGCGTAAGTTACCAATCGATTCTTTCCAAACTGAGTGATTTGTATTTCTTCGTTAACAGATTGTTTCAGGGATACAAATTCCAGAGAATTGCGCCTACTGCTATTGGTTCCGTGACTGGCAGAGGACCACTTGTATATACGATTCCTACTGGCACTGCAATCACGTCAATGGTAATCATTCTCCTGTGCAATTCCACCTCCTAAAGTTCTCTGGATATTTCCTGAAAACGGTTGGAACAAACTTTTTCAAACCTTTCGCGACGATGTTTCGTTCGCGACGACGTTTCGTCTTTATGCGCTTACTCCAATCTACAAAAATTACTGATATATTTCAAATGCAACGAAAATGTTACGTCGTGAGAAAAGTTCTCGCGGTTGTCGATCTCAAGTCAAGCATATATCGGTTCAAAAAAACCTCACTAACCGAAATAACGACCCAACATAAATCTAGTTTATTCATTCCTCTTGCCTGAAAATCCGGAGATACAGAGGCGACGTATCAGTGAATGCCGCAGCAGCTCATATTAATACATTGACGACCGCGTGATACGCATTGAATGCACGCTTTGTAGGCCACGTGGCACCTCGTGCATTGAATACGAATCACGACCAACAAATTCGTATCTTTCGCTAGTGCATGATTTTTTGTTTAGTTTCGCATATTCTTTCTATAGTTCAGTCCTTAATCTACTCGTAAACGCGTGGTCCATGGAATGATTCAGTACACACTAGTTTAGCAAAGAATTCCTGGGAAAAGAACACCCTTTGCTTGGATTGGTTTGGTCGTCAACTTTTTACTAGCAAATACAGACAAATACAATACTGATATTGATAAAAAATAATGAGATGAAAGACCCTGATTCCTATAGTGGGCACGACCTGTGTTTTTATGAAAACATTGAATGCAGAAAAATTCCTGGCACCTAGTGCAACGAGAGGTGGCCAGCCTAATTTTTTCCATAGATTGACTTACTTCATAATTGCTCTCTCCAGATTTTCTGATCACCTTTCCAAAAAAAAACGCCTGGCGGGACCGCGTGAATTGTATGCGCCGCGCTTGTGGCGCTCGAGAAAGCGCGCGTGTCTCACGAGACCAAAAAAGTAAAAACCCGCTCGGTCGTCACGTCTTAAAGACAGCCCCCGCGCTCAAGTAGTACGTGGTCGTCCTTCCTTGTGCAAGTAGTACAGCCCCAAGCTAGAAACTGTTTCACGCCGCGGCTCCACAGTGAGCGAGGAGCGAGCTACAGCCGCTCAAAGTTCTAGTTCTAACGCCCACCCGGTTGGACCGCCCAATTGCTAGTTGCCCTCCGACGGAGAGCCGCCCAGTTGTTCTCTGTTGGAGCGGCGGGCATTAATCAAAACTGCATGTACTTTTCGTTGACCGCGCTTGTGCCCATACATACAGTCCTCTTCATTACAGACTGTCATGACAGTCGAGTCACAGCCGCGTCGCGCGCAGCGCGGCTCAGCCGTCCCACCGGTCTGCAATGAAGAGAACTGTGATTCTGCTCCCTTTTATTATGTTTCATTTATTGGGAGCACATACAGTCAAATGCAACCCATCTCGCAAAGTAAAACGCGTAAAAAGTAAAACGCGCACGAGTGATACAATACATTAATCACGAGTGATACAATACGATACATTTCGTTGTGCAGAAGCTCGACATGCCCTAAAAGCCGCACGCTGCACGTAACTCCAAGTTCGGACGCCAATTTTTCGAATTTTCTTTTTTCAATGGGGTTTTGGGAAAATGACTTTAGTGTCCTGTCGCAATGAAGGTCCCGGTACTCATTTCCTTTGGAACTTCGACTCACAGCCTAGTCTTTCTCTTTTGCTTCCAGTGTTCCTTTTCCTGTTGTTTTTGTTATATTATTCTTTTGTTTTGTTTACAAATCTTCACTGTGCCATTTGCTGCGTATTCCAACTTTTTTCCTGAGTCCGTGGCACACCTTGGGTGTATACAAATAAATAGATGAAATAAAATAAATCTCCATCACATTGGGACGAGCTTCGAGTTCTTTGGTCGCGGGCCAACATTCGGCACCACATAGAGAGTTTTTCTGATTCTCCGAATTGAGGTGCTCTGGCATCTTCTTGTTGCGAAGAACGCCAGTGAAGGATCGCCATTTTGACCACTGATGATCCGAGATACTTGGATGTTCTTGTAGGAATGAGCTCTTTGCCGTTGACTATGGTGGAGCCCGTCTCGCTTGGTTCAGTTGTCAAGTACTCGGTCTTCTTGTCGTTTCATCTGCACCCAGACTTCGCCAAGCGTTCAGCCCAAGCTTGCATCTATTGCTCGAGCGTGTTTTTATTTTCGCACACAAGCTTCACATCATAAAGAAGCATTCAAGGAACTTCTTTTTAGAGGTCTCGTGTGATGATGACCATGAAAAAGAGTGGGGAGAGCGCAGATCTCTGGTGTACTCCGACGGTGACTGGAAACTCCATTAAAGTGCCCGCAGGCGTCCGGACTCTGCTTTCTGGATTCGAATGAAGGATGAGCATCTACTCGATTAGCTCTTTGGGTACGCCGTGCTATCGCAACGCGTACCATATGAGGTCACGAGATACATGATCAAATGCCTTCTCCAGGTCTAGGAAGGCTATTACACAGAGTTCTGCTTCTCACTGTTTCCTCAGCAGAGGGGGAGCGGCATGTATGGCGTCGATGATGCTACAGCTGTTCACGAAGCTAAAGGATTTCCATGCTGTGTGAAAGTAGGCGAATTGACAGAGTCCAAGCAGTCTGCCGAACTGCCTTTCTCTTCTCAGTCAGACCTCAGTGCTCTGCTGCCAGCCCTTGAGCACCACAAGAGGCCTTTATTACAGCACCGGTCATCTTTGCCACACTTCTCGCTTCCCATTCTTCAGCCAAATGTCAGCCGACTTGTTCCCACGATAAGGTGAAGTCTCTCGTTCACGCGAGCTTTCTCTTGGACGTTGTCCGTCTACAGCCAGGCGTGCTTGTCAATTTCACACTGCCCAAGCTGGTTATGCCGAGTTCCAAGCGGCGACCTTGATTATTAATTCAGCGGCTTCATTCCAAGTTTCCTGTACAGTCGTGACCTTCAAAAATCGGATGCGACGACTGACAGCTGCCCCCGCTTCTTTAGTCGTCACCCTCAATTCTCTCGAGACCGCCTCCCTCGATCTGCTTCAATCTGGGAACTGTAAATTCCAGTGTGAAGTGCTGCGTAGCAGCTGTCTCATACGGCACTAATTTAGCATCTGTGACGAGTCGATCTCCAGGCCTGACAAGCTCGAAGTCTATTTGTGTTCTGGTACTTCCGCTGTAAAGTGTGATGAGGGAAAGTCATTTACGAAACTTTGTATTCAGAATGACGAGATTATGCGTGTTTGCATATTCAAGAACTCCCCTACCCGTCGACGTTCCCTGATCCGCAACCGAATAAATCATGACAAGCGTAGCCGTCTTTTGCAGCGATCACGTATCCATTCAACGACAATGGTTTTCGTCTTCTAGTAATCCTTCAGCCGTCTCCTCAATTAGCAGAGCCCAGAAGTCGTCCTTACTTTGCTTGGAGCTTCCGGATTGTGGGGCTTATGCAGAAAAAATGTGGTGACTGACTACTGGTTCATCTCGTCTCCTGCACTGCGCTGAGTCGATATTTCTGTGCTCTGGTGCTCCCGCCAGTTCGTCGTACGCCCAGTCAACGTCTCGACGCAACGTTGCAACGCGAGACTTCAACACGCTGCGTGATTTTTTTGACTGAGTTAGTTGCCCACCCTTCCCCCCCCCCCTCGATGCCGCCCTTGCATTGGAGACCCTCGCACACTTTTCACACTCGCCAGCCCTTGCAAGTGCCCATCGGCTGCCGCTGACGCCGTAGCATTATTTCGGAATTCACGAGGCATGCTGAACATTGTGAAGTGAGTGGAGTATTCGTAGGTTGGATCGTCACCAGGGCCTGTCACCTGCATTCGAGTGTCTGCGTTCAGATCAGCCCGCAAGAGCGAGCAGTTCCTAGTGGCACCACATGAAGGAAAGGATTTAACCACCATAAAGTGGGCAAGTAGTGGTGAAATCAAGCGTCTAAAGCTTTCCTCAAAAAGGAACGGAGAGGAGTGTTTGGTGGCTCAGAAAAGCCTGACCTTGAATCTTCATCTATATATGCTTAGACCCCTTAAAGGCACATTCCGTGGTAAAAAGGCTATGACCTCTCGAATGTGTCGGACGATCCGGAAGGCGATTTTTGAGGCTGCGCTACTTTCAAAATGTGAAAAACGGCAAGAACTCCGCTAGAAGCTGACTAATTAGGCCCATGGACACCCCTTAGGCCCATGCCGACCCTCACCGGCTGCTAGCTACTAGCTAGTAGCCACTATGTTATCTTTCTCTATAACATTTCGGACTACTTTTTCTACTGCTTTTCTCCGCTAATCAGATACTTAGCACTTTTTTGTGCCTATTTGAGTTCTGTTTCCCGCAATTTGCGATCGCGAACTGTGCCTTAAGGAAAGACCTCCCTCGTTACTCGCAAACCTTTCACGATTGCCCCCAATAATATATTTGACATTAGGGGCGACCGACTCCGCTGTTTATGGAACATACGCAAATAACCATTGATGGGATCGCGGAAAAATACTACCTGCATTGTTAAGTGGCGACAATGGTAAGCTTATTTCCGTGCGAGACATTTCTGGATGGAAGGCAGGTTGAGGCCTTGGTCCTTAGTTCGTTCCTAAATGTAACCTTAAATTGACATCATAATCGAAAAACCTGATGTTGAACATGGACCAATTCCTCGGATAAAGTCGCACTGATTGTGTGAAGAGCCTTAAGCCTAAAATGACTGCTGACGTCGCCACTAGATTCAATGCTCTCCGTACTTCCTTAGCCCCATGAGCTTGTTGGAAACCGCTCACAAACTTTATTGTAAGGAAGAATAGCGAGCACTCAATGAACTAGCCGATTGGCCCGAATGGCCTTATTTCAGCCATTTTTGGTCTAACAAGTGAGTTTTTGTTCCTCCTAATCGAGTCTAACTACGGTACAGAGTCGAATAATACCAAATTTATGATTCTTGTTCTCATAGTTTGTCGTGGCATGTCTTTATTGCAGACGAACACCTGAAGTAGTCTTCAAGCCTTGTACAAGATTGGATGGCGTTTATTTATAGGCGTGAGGATAACTCCGAGAAAATTTCCTGCACTGCCTTTTCCTAGACAATTTTATAAACCACAAGAGCCCAACAGCTGCTGTAGACACATAAGTTCCGCATGTTTGCCACCTCATTTCAGAATTATGCGGCAGATGCTGGGAAGCAACCATTCCCAACCTTACGCCATCACAATGGGAGAGGTTTCAAAGAAATACGCGACGGCCGTGACAAGGCTGGCAGGATTTACGTTTGTCAGTCATTCGGGACAAAGGTGGGGAATTTGTGGTTTTACCGCAAGAACTCGATAAGGCCAAAACAAACGGCCACCTTCAAGAGAGACTTTATATTGCAGATTTATTTATTTATTTAATTTATTTATTTCATTTGTGGACGCAGTGAAACTGCGCAACATAATTGTACAATCACTAATCGGCAAGTACACAATTGAAGTACTTGCCGATTGTGATGTACATTATGTGCCGCAGTTCACTGCGTCCACAAATAATAAATAAATAAATAAATAAATAAAATCTGCCATATACAAGTCTCATCTTGAAGGTGCGTTTTGCGTTATTGCCTTATCGAGTATCTTGCGCGTAAAACCACAAATTCCCCACCTTTCGTCGCTGACTGACAAAACGTATCCTGCCCAGCCTTCACGCCGTCGGTATTCTTTGAAACCTCTCATTGTTGATGAGCGTAAGGTTGGGAATGGTTCGCTTCCCAGCATGCTGCCGCACTATTCGTGAAAATTGAGGTGGCAAACATGCGGAAACTTAGTGTCTACAGCACTGTTGGCTCTTGTGGTTTATAAAAATTGCTAGGAAAAGGCCAGTGCACGGAAACTTTCTCGATTATCCTCCACGCCTAGTAATAAAGCCATCCAATCTTGTACAGGCCTTGAAGACATACTTCAGGTGTTCGTCGCCCAATAGAACCACGAACAAAATATGAAACAAGAATCAATAAATTTGGTATTATTCGACTCTGTACCTGAGTTAGACTCGATTAGGAGGAACAAAAATCACTTGTTTAGACCAAAAATGGGCTGAAAAGCATTCGCCATCGCTAGTTCATGAGTGCTCGCTTATTCTTCCTTACAATAAAGTTTGTGAGCGGTTTCCAACAAGCTCATGGGGCTAAGGAAGTACAGGAGAGCATTGATCTAGTGGCGACGTCACAGCTCATTTTTAGCTAAGCTCTTCACACAACCAGTGCGGACTTTATCGAGGAATTGGTCCATTTCGAACATCAGCTTTTCGATACGTTTAGGGTCACTGGCGACTGTCATTCTAAGGTTACATTAGGAACGAACTTAGGAACCCAAGGCTCAACTGCCTTCTTACAATCCAGAAATGTCTCCACGAATAGTTACCATTGTCGCTCACAACAATGCCCACGAGTATTTTCCGCGATCCATCATGGTTATTTTGCGGTATGTTCCATACAGCGGAGTCGGTCGCCCTAATGTCAAAAATATTATGGGCAAATAGTGGAAAGCTTTGCGAGTAACGAGGGAGGTCTTTTCCTTCATGGTGCGCTCTTTTAAAACGGTTATTCGAATATTCTAAAGGCTCAGACAACGACCTAAAAAATGAGCTTCTCCTCCTCTAGGCGATCCCAACGAAAGAAGAGAGGAGTAAAGCAAATTTTGGTAAATTGCTTCTATTGAGCCTCTATGTAAACACTTGCAACTTTGACCATTCCTAAGGGGGGGGGGTCCTCTTAAAGGGACTATCGAAATTACGGTGAAAATCAACGCCAAGCGGGGTGCTCACTTGAGTCAGGTGCTAGAAGCTGAGCGATGATTCCTTCAACAATAGAAGCTGCATGGGCTGCAGCGATCGAGTGGCCTAATGGGTAGCATAGAGGATTCTCGTTGGCACAGTGAAAACGGGATTCCTAGGAACGCGCATGCGAAGATGAATCTCACTTTTCCAGGTCCTTGCATGTGCCTCGTACAGTGTGAGAGGAACCGTTTTGGGAAGCACACCACACTGAACGACCCTCCCTTTTTAGAACTTACCGATAAAAACATACGCCCTCCTATGTAATGGACTATTTTTCTTCCAGAGAAGTTCGAATGGCGCAGTACTCTCAATGACGCATGTTATGTTTAACATCCTATAAGGAAATTCAAGCAATTTTAGGTCAGGCCACGTACGTAGTTTTTTGTATGTCAGAATGAACAGAAAGCGTTGCCTACACGTATTGTCAATGGAAAGAAGGCCCCTTCGAAACTATTTCCCTGTAATTTGGTCGAACCTAGGAGAATAAATGACCCGTCATTTATCTTTTCTGATAAGCTTGCCTTGATCCAATGACTCTCAATCCTACGCTAGCAGATCTGGTTCTTAAGCTCTTCATGATTCAAAAAAACGATAATAATCTTCCTCCCGCTCCTGAACACGAATATTGCAGGCAACAAGGCCAACTAATTCATGATCCGCCTCTTACAAACAACGCCTTCATTGCAAATTGACGACGCTCCGAGTTTCATCCAGAAACCAATACATGATCGCGTCCAGTATTAATCTCACCCACATTTCTTCGCTAATATTGATAGCTTTGAAACCACGTGCTCAAGGCAGATTTCACGTCTAACTTGCTTTTTGTGCAAGTAGGAACAACGTCCTAGATGCGTACAGGCTAGCCTTGTTGTGGATAATATGGAACAAACAAACAGACTATCTTGTTAGGCTCATACTTCTCGCTTTATAAGCAATTCTAATGATTACGCGTACCAGCCGATTTAAAAAAACTTGCATTTCATCCTGACTGGACCGAAAAAACTTAGATTTCGTCTCGTTGGACCGTCTCCATAAAGGCTATGGCCTCTCGAATGTGTCGGACAATTCGGAAGGCGATTTTTGAGGCTGCGCTACTTTCAAAATGTGAAAAACGGCAAGAACTCCGCTAGAAGCTGACTAATTAGGCCCATGGACACCCCTTAGGCCCATGCCGACCCTCACCGGCTGCTAGCTACTAGCTAGTAGCCACTATGTTATCTTTCTCTATAACGTTTCGGACTGCTTTTTCTGCTGCTTTTCTCCGCTAATCAGATACTTAGCACTTTCTTGTGCCTATTTGAGTTCCGTTTCCCGCAATTTGCGGTCGCGAACTATGCCTTTATGGAGACGGTCCAGTCGAGACGAAATCTAAGTTTTTCGGTCCAGTCAGGATGAAATGCAAGTTTTTTAAATCGCTGGTACGCGTAGGCATTAGAATTGTTTATAAAGCGAGAAGTATGAGCCTAACAAGATCAGTCTGTTTGTTGTTCATATTATCCACAACAAGGCTACCTGTACGCATCTAGGACCTTGTTCCTACTTGCACAAAAAGCAAGTTAGACGTGAAATCTGCCTTTGAGCACCGTGGTTTTCAAGCTATCAATATTAGCGAAGAAATGTGGGTGAGATTAATACTGGACCGATCATGTATTGGTTTCTGGATGAACTCGGAGCGTCGTCAATTTGCAATGAAGGCGTTGTTTGTAGAGCGGATCATGAATTAGTTGCCTTGTTGCCTACAATATTCGTGTTCAGGAGCGGGGAGGAGATTATTATCGTTTTTTTTTGAATCCTGAAGAGCTGAGACCAGATCTGCTAGCGTAGGGTTGAGAGTCTTGGATCAAGGCAAGCTTATCAGAAAAGATAAATGACGGGTCATTTATTCTCCTAGGTTCGACCAAATTACAGGGAAATAGTTTCGAAGGGGCCTTCTTTCCATTCGACAATACGTGTAGGCAACGCTTCTGTTCATTCTGATACAAAAACTACGTACGTGGCCTGACCTAAAATTGCTTGAATTTCCTTATAGGATGTTAACATAACATGCGTCATTGAGAGTACTGCGCCATTCGAACTTCTCTGGAAGAAAAATAGTCATTACATAGGAGGGCGTATGTTTTATCGGTAAGTTCTAAAAAGGGAGGTCGTTCAGTGTGGTGTGCTTCCCAAAACGGTTCTCTTCACACTGTACGAGCACATGCAAGGACCGGAAAAGTGAGATTCATCTTCGCTGCGCGTTCCTAGGAATCCCGTTTTCACTGTGCCAACGAGAATCCTCTATGCTACCCATTAGGCCACCCGATCGCTGCAGCCGCATGCAGCTTCTATTGTTGAAGGAATCATCGCTCACTTTCTAGCACCTGACTCAAGTGAGACCCCGCTTGCGTTTAATTTTCACCGTAATTTCGATAGTCCCTTTAAGAGGCCCCCCCCCTTAGGAAGTGGTCAAAGTTGCAAGTGATTTACATAGAGGCTCAATAGAAAGCAATTTACCAAAATTTGCTTTACTCCTCTCTTTCTTCGTTGGGATCGCCCAGAGGAGGAGAAGCTCATTTTTTAGGTCGTTGTCTGAGCCTTTAGAATATTCGAATAACCGTTTTTAAAAAGCGCACGCATGAAAGAAAAACCTCCTCGTATACTGGGACTCGCAAACCTTTCCACTATTTCCCCCATAATATTTTGACATTAGGGCGACCGACTCCGCTGTATGGAAATACCGCAAATAACCATGATGGATCGCGAAAAATACTCCTGCATTTGTTGTGAGCGACAATGGTAACTATTCCGTGGAGACATTTCTGATGTAGACAAGGAGTTGAGCCTTGGGTTCCCTAGTTCGTTCCTAATGTACCTTAGAATGACAGTCGCCAGTGACCCTAAACGCATATCGAAAACTGATGTTGAAATGAGGATCCAATTCCTCGATAAAGTCGCACTGTTGTGTGAAGAGCTTAGCTACAATGAGCTGTGACGTCGCCACTAGATCAATGCTCTCCTGTACTTCCTTAGCCCCACTGAGCTTGTTGGAAACCGCTCACAAACTTTATTGTAAGGAAGAAATAAGCGAGCACTCATGAACTAGAGCGATGGCGAATGCCTTTTCAGCCATTTTTGGTCTAACAAGTGATTTTTGTTCCTCCTAATCGAGTCTAACTCAGGTACAGAGTCGAATAATACCAAATTTATTGATTCTGTTCTTACATATTTTGTTCGTGGTTCTTGTTGCCGACAAACACCTAAGTATGTCTTCAAAGCCTGTACAAGATTGGATGGCTTTATTACTAGGCGTGGAGGATAACTCGAGAAAGTTTCCTGCACTGCCTTTTCCTAGCAATTTTTATAAACCACAAGAGCGCCAACAGTGCGTAGACACTAAGTTCCCGCATGTTTTCCCACCTCAATTTTCAGAACAATAGTGCGGCAGCATGCTGGGAAGCGACCCATTCCCAACCTTACGCATCACAAAAATGCGAGGTTTTCAAAGAAATACCGCACGGCGTGAAGGCTGCAGGCATACGTTTGTCAGTCAGCGACAAAGGTGGGGAATTTGTGGTTTTAACCCAAGAACTCGATAAGGCAATAACGAAACCGGCACCTTCAAGATGAGACTTTAAATGGCAGATGCTCGGAAAGGAGTACAACAAACAACATCGTAAAACTTAAGACAGGACTTGGTGTAAGGTGGCGAAGGTGGAAGCATACCGAACACCACAATCAATCGGCTCAAGTATGACCTGCCGATCTGTCCTGTGTTGTACTTACTGATTAAGACCCACAAGCTTGCTTTGTCTGATTTCGGTTCGGAATGATCCTGGCACAATTCAAAGTCCGCCCCATAATTAGCAACATTGGGGACCTACTGACAAAATATCATGGTTCCTTAATTTGATGCTTGACAGCTTCTTCTTCGTGCCTGCCCACTTAACGATATATCGAGCACCCACTAAAGATAAACTTACCAGTGCCAAACGCCTCAAGGAGATAAGCGTCACAGAATCATTTGACGTGACATCATTGTATACCAATGTATGCGAATGACGCGCACTGGAGGCCACTTACGAGTTGCTTCGTGAGCACGAAATCCTCCCTCATTCTTATATGGGTTCACTATAATCACAAGTAATGACAGTCCTTAAAGGAAGTGCCTAGCATGCTCTATTTCAGATGGTCGGTGTGATTATTACAAACCGCTGAGAGGCCTTGCTATGGACAGGCGGCCCGCCCCTGTCTTAGCCATAAGTATTTAGGTCCAAAGTCGAGGAACCCGTGCTAGACCGGCAGACCAATTCTATACCATCGATACATCGATGATTGTCTCCATTATATGCTCAACTCAAAGCGAAAATGGATGCCTGTTTCGATCTATCAAATGAGCAGTCGAATAACTTCAAATTTACAACGGGAAAACCCGTCAGGATTGGCTGCCGTTCCTCAAATGTTCAAGTCCAGCTACTAAGTGGGCAGTCAGGACCAAATGGTATCGAAAAGCCGAGCAGTAAGAACATTTTGGTTCATTACTCCCTCGCTCAGCCGATTTAAAACAAGAAGCTGTAGAAAGCAACATGTTACATGGTTCGCCAGTAAGGTTTCGTCTGATAGGGAGTTTGAAAAGAGAATCGCCTGAACATCGAGCTCAGGGCATTGTCCTAATCCAATGGGTATCCTTGCTGCTGGGGTGGCGCGAAGGGGTATTCCACATGTCTTAGAGACAGCCATCAATCGATGCCTAATAAAGTTGTTTTTGCCTGGCCTCTCATTTCCGATCAAGTGAGTAGGCAGTTCGCTCACTACAACACAGGTATGATCTGCAAAACGAAGTTAGGATTGTGGAAATACCCCCATCTGACCTTTCAACGTCTTGGTCTGTTCGCAACCGCCTGTACGACACATTTTGTGTGACACTCCAGAATGTGTCGTTTGCCCCTTTGGGAAGCAGGGTGATTGCATGAAGTCTGCAGTCATCTACTTGATACACTGCCAAAAGCTGTGGCAGCAAGTACATAGGGGAAACAGGACGTCCTCTCCGTGTGCGGGTCAAAGAACATCTGGAGGGACTTAGTAGGTCGCGAGCCTATACCCCGCTTGGAGCCCATCGGGTTCAACATCATGAAGGCACGACATTCGAACGTGTCGGTGACCAATTTAGCGCAGGAGGCCGAGATCACAGCGCGTAAGACATTGGAGGCATTCTGGATTACGGCAAAGGACCCTCAATGAATAGAAAGGGAGAGTGTGTGGCCATAAAACGCGTGAGCTGCGCGCCCTCTCCAACCTTTGCAAGTTTTTGATCTACCGTGAGGTCGAGGACGGGTGAATAGTACTGGTTATTCTCGATTAAGTGTTCCTCAGGGTGGTCGACCCGCATAGCGGTCTGATTAGGTGAGCCGCAATTACTATTGATTGATATCGTTGGTGCTTTAGTAGTCTAGGGAAATTGTCTTGGGTTTTTTTAGGCGCTTGGAGAGCGCAAGTTGCAACTGTTTTTTTTGTCCATTTCAGGCTCAGACGAAGGCGAAGACGCCGAAACGTAGGCCTAGTAATACGGCCATCCAATCTTGTACAGGCTTGAAGATGCATACGAAAGAGGATATTAGCATGCCAAGATTGCAAGAAAGTCGCACGTGAACACCTGAAGGGATAACTTGAAGACAGAGGCAAGCTTTGAGATAAGAATGGAAACAGGCGATGGCGCGAAGTACGGCATCCGCCAGAACGTCGTCATCGACAAGCAAACGAAGGCACCGTGTACACTCGTGTCCTTTTTAACCGCAGGAGCTCATCTACTCGGGAAGAAAACTCTATTCAGAAAATACACATCTCCATTAAATGGCACAACAGGGAGGTGATGTGTTGATCGGAGGCTAATGAGTTACTTCCTGACATCTCTGTTAAAAAGATGTTTTCTAGAGGCATTACTAAAGTCTTAATACGAACCGGACAAGGTACCGCGCGGGCTGATTGGGTTTTCCCTGCCTCCCGAAACTGTCCACGGTAGAAACACAAAAATTTTATTTCACTAGAGGCGCGAAAAAAAGAGAGTTGCTCATTGAGAAGGCGAAGTCTTCTAGATTCCGCCACTGTTTTTTGCTTTGCCAAGAAGTCATTTTGAAGCGCGTTAGGTGTGTCATACAAAGTATACAGCCTTCACAAATATGTATCTCTCTCTTTGAAAGTTCTACTCCCAGAAAGCGTTATGGATATTCAAAAGGGTATTTCTAGAGTTTCCGGCTTATTTCTACAACATATAGCAACATAGCTGCGCTCCACAATGCAACAGCAGAAAGCATTCTGAACTTCTGCGTAAACTTTTGAATTAACGTTTGAAACTTTGAACAAAAGTGTTCGATTCGATATATTAGGTTTGTCGGAAAGTTTTCAGCGTTTTGAGTGTTTCACATTCAAACGATCATAGCTTTCTTAATACTCATCCGATTCAATCGAAACAAGCACCGTTCGAATCAGCACACTTTCGCAATGTGACAGCAGTCGAGAAATCCAATCAAAGAAAAAACTGGTGGTCGAAATCTAAGAAATCCACGAAGGCTTTTTTTGCCTGGTCCTGATTGATGAAGTATTTTCCAGCAAGGAAGTTCTACAAATTTTGAAAAGGTGATTAGTCGGTTGGTGAAAAGGTCTAAAGAATATGGCGGGTGAGGTAAGACTCAACACCACAATTCGTTCAATTTATGTAGCGATTTCTGAAACGTGTGGGTGGCGTTGTCATGCAGAATAATCGGACTCCTTCCTTGTTGACAAGTGCTGGTTGCAGCTGACGCAATTTATTTCGCTAAATTTCGTAGATTTCTTCACAGTGGGACTCTGTTCTGTAATGGTTTGGCCTGGTGACAAAAAGTTTACAGTGGATCACCACTAGCCGATCTAACTCACACTGCGACCATAATCTTTTTGTCGTGAGGATTCGGCTTGGAAATTGCCTCAGGGGTCCGCCGGACCCAACCACTGTCCAAAACGTCTCCTGTTTATCATGCATGATCCCTTTTCATCACACGTGACAATTTGGTCCAAAAACACGGGTCGTTACTGTTGAGACAATCGCAACAGTGGTATTTGCAACGCCTAGCTTTTCTGCAATCTCTCGAAGTGTTTGGAGATGGTCACCCTCCACAAATGCCTTCAAATCTTCGAGAGGTATTGCTTTAGGTCGACCGCTACGAGGTTCATACTTTAAGCTGAAATCTCCGCAAACGAAATTTGTCCCTTCATTGTCGCACGCTTTCTCCAACACATAGTGGGCCCTCACGCCTGGTTAATTTTTTCGAGCTGTCTCGACTGCGGATTGACCCAATTGTAATTGAAGAGCAATATAGTCCGAAGTTGCTCTTTTGACATGCTTGACAAAACTCTTGAAAAAAGGAGGTCAATCAAACAATGGTGAAACGCAATTATACCATCAGATAGCGCAGAAAATTCTCTTCAGGATGTATACTACTGAGACGCAAGGGAGAATGAGTTTTTAAACACCAATGAATGTACCAAAAATAGTAACACAAAACGCTGAGAACTTTCTGGACAACCTAATAGTTTCACTCTTGAGGGGGTATGCCGAATCCCCACTGAGAGCGGGAGGGTGGCATAGTTGACGCAAATTCTACCCAGCGTGATGACGTCCCTGCTTCCTGATACCGCGCCGACTGATTGCGACATCATCGACTATACTCAATAACATTAACTAACAGTGGCGGAATCTAGAAGACTCGCTTGCTTTCGTTACCGTTACCTCTGTTGGGAGAATACCGGGGGTATCTGGAAAAGCGAGTCACCACGGAACGGGTTACTTGTTGTGAAAAATTCAGACTGCCTTCACTCCGCTTATTCTGCTTTGTTCCGTGACTGTTCATGCAAAGCGCTGTAGTCGTCCATTCAGAACCAGGGTTGAAGTCGAACCCTCCTTTGCCATCCTTTTTAGTTTTCACAAAGACATCTTTATCTCCGTAGAGCGTCATTTCCATTTAGAAGATTTCGAGCTCATTCTTGCTGGAGCTCGATGCAGATGCGAAAGCTGGTGAGCAACGAAAAACTCAGACCCAGAATAAAGGTGAAGCTTGGGCTGATATCCTTGAAGCTCTCTCGTGTTCGGGAGATAGAGTTTTTTTAACGTTACTGATCACATATTGCAGATGGTGTACACATGAGTATGCTATCACATTCTAACTAGGGAAGGTCGCTATTTTGTATGGCCATTTGTAATGAGACGTAGCTCAAAAGAAATGGGTTTTGATCTCAAATCTGCCTTCGAAATTTTAGAACGATTCTCTGAAAGGAGTCATAGAACTTTTTCCACCACAGGACGTGGAGTCGGATCACTGCTAGGATTGATTTTTTGCCCTCCGCAGGGACATGGCAAAAAAGTGGTTGTAGTGTCACTTCTTCACCAGTGCTAGAGTTGGGTGCAGCTATTATTGCGCCTGCGCGCTTTGTGATCTAACGGAAGATCTAAATGTACAGGTGCCGTTTGCGCGCTGAAGAGGCTTTTTCGCAGTGTCATCTTCGTGTTCAGTGTGTAGAACTACGCCCAGGTGCAAGTTTCTGACCGAGTCCGGCTTCGAAACGTGAAGCATCTATGGGATGAAATTCACTTATGTTCACATCTATTCATTACAGGTATACTGCCCCATTCAAGACCTCATCTTGCAATCCCTGGCGCTTTCATTCTGTTTCTGCTCCACTTCCAATGATAAGTGAAAGCGAACCTCGTCCGAAGACAAGCAATCGATAACAGACTGGCCCTGGAATCAATGCCGCTGCCGCTGTTCACTCACTACTACCTCACTTTTTCGAAGTTGGGCCAAAACCTAACGTTTGGCCAGAAAACTGTCCCCAACGGCAGTTTTGTTCTCTGAACCCAAATAAGACACCCTTTTGGCGCGGAAACGCTTGTGGCGTGCGCTACGTGCACCTGTACGCAAATGCTAGCGAGTGCGCTTCGCGGTTAATCATGCGAATTGACTGGCGCCAGCGCCTGACTCCATTTATACTCGTAATCCATAAGATCGGGTAGGCGTAGCTGCGTCAGGGCACAGCATTGGTTGGGGATCCCCTATGGCGTGGGTCGTATTCGGCCGCCAAAAGGGGGGGGGTCGCATTTGGGCTGGGAAAAATTTATTTTATAGTTGATTTTTCTCGCTTTGCGGACGTTTTGGAGGGGGAGGTCGCATTTGGTCGTTGTTGAGAGGGGGGTCGTAATTCTGGCTAGGAGTTACGTGGTTCACTTCATGGGTTTTATGAATTTTCTGTGTTATAGGTACTATGTACGCCCGTACGATTTCGCCGAGTATAAACCACAACCACAGTCAGCCATCGGTAACATCGTACGAACAATGGGGGGGGTCGTACCAGCCCCTGAAAAAAGGGGGGGTGGGTCGTAAAAGCTCGACCAAAATCCCCATCGAATGCTGTGCCCTGGCTGCGTACTTAATATTTAAAAGTGGCGACGGTCCAGGATATCGTGGGATATTTTCATTTTGGAACAGTCGTAATCATGTCCACATCTAACACAGAACGCGATGGCAGTTGTTTCGAATTGAACTATCTCCCACGAGTGACCTGTCCCAGGCTATGCTCGATAGCCACGCCTACCTCGTCTCAGGGATAAGGAGTATCCGTCCCAGGCTATGCTCGATAGCCACGCTTACCCCGTCTCAAGGGATAAGGAGTGTGCCTTCAAAACGTTCATAGCTCCGTTCAGGAGAGAGCGTTCGGCAAATTTCGAATGCAGATCTGAGATGAGCGTCTAAAAAAACGTTTCGTAGGCTATGTATCATTATGAATGACCCACCTGGCGACCTACCCCAGTAAGTCTAACCACTAAATTGATCGGAAGTCTTGTCACCGTTTTCTGTTAGCATTCTCCAGCTTCTCCCTTTTTGCAATCTCGACAGAGTTAATTGTATCTTGTGTTAGTACTGTTGCTAACATGGTTGAGAGGCGGAACTAAATCGTCGTCTTCGGAGCCAAGGCTTTCACGCTTCGGGTAGAGAAATCAGCCTGCACTTCAAATAAGATAAGGAGCAAGAGAAGTTTTACCAAGGCTGGAATTGTATGCAAGTCAGGACACTCCAGGCGCAAAGAGATGCGCCGTGACAGGAAAGGCTTGCGACGACAATGATGCTGATGACAGCAAGGGGGAATGCTGCTGCTAACCGAGAAGGATACATACAAATACAAAAGGGTGGCTAACACAAGTGGAATGAATAAATATGTCAAGCTCCAAGTGTAAGTGAATGAAGAATGCTTAGTAAACGAGAGAACAAATACAAAATCAAATACAAAGTAGAGCGAAAAATTCGACATACTGCAGCTGACTGAATGGCATTGATGTTGAACAAAGACGGCTGTACTGAACATTGGCGAGAAAAGTCGAAGTTGAATTTGAACTTGAACGTGAAGGTGAAGCTAAAGTTGTACTGCGATTGGCCAAAACGAATGACGTGCGGCTTGACGACTGGCTGCATGATGTTGATGTAGGAAAAGAATTTTCTAAGCAGCGTGAAGTCACGCCGTAGGTGTTCGAATGGTGAGCCTCGCTACAGTCAATTGAGGAAGGTTCAATAATTCCCAAGTTAAAAGTGTGAAATTTCAGTGAACAGCGATCTCTCAACGCTCTGAGGGGGAGGTGATGTCTTAGAACACTATACCCCGAGAAAACAAGGTCGATGCAGAGAGTTGAGAATGAGACATTGGCGTCGAACTATAATTCGGATGCCGGATGTAGTAGTTCTCGTACAGGGCGTACATGGCACTAAAGAATGTCATGGTGTTGACTAATGCCCCAGCTGAGGTAGTGGCTGTAAGGACAGAGTGCTTGACGATGGTCGTTAGTGCTGTTACACGGCACAGCGTATCACGGCGACAATATCCTGGAGCATGTACGTGGAAACCATAAAGATATCTTCTTTTCGCGACTGCTCTCGTGACGTCTGTGCTTTCTACGAGTTGACGAGCGATCCGATGGTAATGGAAGGTTCGACGGAGTAGTGACAGCGTAAGAATGGTGTGGCTTCTGAGGTAGAGTCGTCGACTGCGGTTAATCTCGAATTGAGTGGTGGTCGTGATAACTTTAAGGTAGTAGTCGAAATGCAAGGTTGATCAAAAAGTTTTGATAGAGTTGAGATTTTTTTCTGTTTTGTTTTACAACTCAGCAAACAATGCAAGCTAATCAACATTATAATAACCATCGTTAGTCCTACCCAACGGGCAGGTCAGCGATTCCCTTCTCCCAGAACTGGGGAGATTGGGAGTCAAAAAGTCACCGACCACTTGTTCAAGGTGGTCGTAGATGACGAATCGTTTTTCTTTTGCTAGGAAAGCCTTCAGGGGCTGGAACAAGTGGTAATCTGAGGGGGCAATATCAGATAAATAGGGTGGATGTGGGATCGCGTCCCAGCCTAGCTCCTCCAATTTTGAACGGGTCTCTTTACCCACGCGAGGCTTAGCGTTGTCCTGGAGGAGGTGCACAAAAGTTCGTTTAAGTCGTTTTCTCGAACGGCTTCCGCAAGTTTCTGCAGCTGACCAGCGTAATAGGGAGCGGTGACGGTGTGGCCTTGCTTGAGCTGTTCGTAGTACAGAATTCCTTTCAGATCCCAGAAGCAGCAAAGGAGAAACTTCTTGGGGTGGGGGTCGGATTTAACTTGCGTCGGTGGCTGCTGTCCTTGCGGACTTGGCTGGCTTGTTAGCATCGTACAGAATTCATCTTTCATCTCCAGTAATTAGATTCTCCAGAAACTCCTTGCGATGTAGGCGGAGAAGGAGAGACTGACAAATGGATACCCGGGTGTACCGCATTCTATAGATCAAGACATTAGGTACCCATAGAGTCAGCACTTTTCTGTAACCGTGGGCCTGAAGGCGACCGACGACTGTTGATTGGCACACCCAAGTCTCGTCGCAAGACTGCGGGTGTTAACTTCCGGGTCCTCTTCGACGGCCTCGAGAACGACGGAGTCGTCGATGGCCAGGGGGGCGTCCCCTACGAGTCTTGTCTTCGAAGCCCGTGCTCCTTTCCTTGAAGCGAGCAAACCAGCGATGGACCGTAGAGATGGAAGTGGTGTCTTCTCCCCATACGCTGTGATGGTTGCGAACGGTTGCCGTAGCTCCGGCCTGCGCGCAACACTCGTAGAAGATGATGTATCAAACATGGTCACGTAGTAATTGACATCGTGCTTGAAGGCAAACCCGCGACCACAGATTGTGGTTAATGGAATCCACATAGGAACGAAAGAGGGCGAGGTATCTGATTAGCCGGAGAAAAGCAGCAGTAAAACAGCCGAAATGCCCTAAATAGGATTCCATATCGACCCCAACATGCATGCAATGAAGGAAATGCATGTTTGTACGAATTTCCACTCGTCGTTATCATAAATATATAAGCTCTTTTATCTATCACCTCACTCTCACCATTCGGAATGGAGAAAGATAGCATAGTGGCTACTAGCTAGTAGCTAGCAGCCGGGGGGGGGGGGGGGCATGGGCCTAAGGGCGCCCATGGGCCTAATTGGCTACCTTAAGACGGAATTCTTGCCGATTTTCACTTTTCAAAGGTAGCGCAGCCTCCGCAATCTCCTTCCGGATCGTCTGACACATTTGAAAGGTCATAGCCTTATTTTGCGAAAGTGCCTTTAAGCTAAAGGAGGATCGCACCTACATACCCCATTACGGAGGAGCTTCTAGAATGTTCACACTACCACATGCTATCACGACTGGTATCGATCAAGAATCAAAAGTTCTGGAACTTTAAAAAACCTTATCGAAACTTTTGATCAACCTGATAGTATGACCAATGTGCGTTGTTTTGCCAAAGTAGAATTTGGCTCAAGTTAATTCGCTCTCGCTGTAGTGTTCTTTCATTTCCGAAGCGTTCCGCGTAATTTGTTCCATCGAGTGATTTTCTTCGTTAAAGACACATAGTACGCTCACACACATTGAGGGCATATGAGACTATCAGCCCCAGCTGTCGATGTGTCGTGGTCCCCCGCTCAAACATGCCCGGAATGGAGAACAGGATCGTGAAACGCGCTAATTCCTCCGCCTTACACCTTTTTGCGGCGCAGATTCCAGTCTTTCATAACATCTGTCGTAAGCGCGCGTGTCGCGTGCGGCTCCTTGGCACTTTGCCAAGTCCTTTAATTGCGCTTTCAAATACAAGTAAGACGCAATTTCCTGATGTGGGATAACATTGGAGGTGCTACAAAATAAGAACAGAAGATGATGACGAGGGCCAGAACTTAAAAGCTAAAAAAAAAACTATAACTATGCCACTTCTGCAACATCCCTCGGGGCCGCGTATTTCCACGAAACTTGAAAATAAAAATGGCATACTCGTTAGTTTGAAGGCAATTCCCTGATGCGAATAAAATTTTAGGTGTTGCTCATGCTTCAAAATCCATGTACAACGAGATGAAGATGACACAGGCTAGAAATGAAGCACAACGATGTAAATGTAAACAAAACAAAAATGAAAGAATCAAGGAGCAAATTATTTAAAATCGCCTGTAAATTTCTACGATCTGGCGCATATTCGGCGCCAAAGCCATAGAAACACCTAGAACAAACGAGAGGGACGCTTGGGCTGTTTTATTCTCATGTTTTGTGGGAATGCGCGGCCTCTGATAGAGACTGCAGATGCAGCCGAGTTGCTCTTTGAGTTCTGGGCCCTCGTCATCATCTTCGGTTCTTATTTGGCCTCCAATGTTATCCGCATCAGGAAATTGCGTTTTACTTGTATTTGAAAGCGCGACTAAAGGACTTGGCACAGTGCCAAGGAGCCGCACGCGACACGCACGCTTACGACGGATGTTATGAAGAACGGGAATCTGCGCCGCAAAAAGGTGTGAGGCGAAGCATGGAGGAATTAGCGTGTTTCACGGTCCTGTATCTCCATTCCTGGGCATGTTTAGGCGGGGGGACCACGACACCGACAGCTGGGGGGCTGATAGTCTCATGCACCCTCAATGTGTTTAAGCGTAACATGTGTCTTTAAGTCGAATTTGCTAAATTCGAAGGATCGTTGAGTAATCTTGATCTTATTGGCTAAGCAGGTGATAGACTGAAGCTGTAAACTATAGATCGTAAGGACCAATGAACCGAAAACGAAGCGGGAAGTATGCTAGAGTGTCTCCGTGGCAACAAATGTTTGATATTCCTTTTGTACTTCATCGTCATTCGCAGGTGGTCTTGTAAAGTCGAAATATCCTGACCATTGTCAAAATGGTAAACGTAGAATGAAGGACCGTCCACCATATATGGTTATCAGCGAGACTGGTAGGAATTCCACGTGATGCAAAATGAGCAGAATTATTGTGAGACTGGACAGTAGAATGAAGAGGGATAGAACCGGAACGGAATTGTCCGGTAATAGAGTGGATCTTTGCAATTCTATTGGCAAACATGCGAAGTGGACGCAAAGAGTGGATCCAATGTATAACGAACTGCGAGTCCGAAAAAGTACAGCTGAGATCTTGAGCTGCAGCTGTGTATAAACGAAACGGACAAGTCGCGCACTGGCGAGAGTGGCTAATAGTTCCATACAAGGCATAGTGGTTGGTTTGTGAGGGCCAGATAGGGATTAAGCCATTAGAACCGCAACAAGTGAACTAGTGCGGCAAAGGAGGAAGACGCCTGAAGCGTATAGGCGTTCAGAAGCCTCTCCAAAGACGAAAAGTTCACATTCGATTGTCGAGTTGAACGACGGTATGCAAAGAGGAATCGTAGAGATAGATGTTGAAAGATCCTCGATAAGCTTGTGCCAGCGAGCGAGATCTGCGGCCTCAAAGGTGTCATCCCATTGATAGGACTTAGTCCACATGTCTTGCAGAAAGATTTTAAGTTGAGCAAGAAAGGGAGACAAAATACCTAGTGGATCAATCGTTGAGGCGAACGCTCTCCGTGCGGGGCGCTCTGAATTAGCTGGCTTGCGTATTGTTTGATAGCAATGTGAAGGGTATCCTAGGCGATGTCCCACTGGATGCCCAACAATGAAACCGAAGACCTATGAGGCATACGGTTACGAGTATCGATGGCTTTGTTAACAACGGAAGAACTGGATAGAAACTGACGTAAATTCATGTCCACAGATGCAAACAATGCTCGGAATCGTGCTACTTCCGTATCGCCTCCTCCGTGGTGGACGCTGTCAATAAGATGTTGTCGACGTACGTGTTGTCTTCAATCTCCTTGTTCAGCGAGAAGTTCGGATCACAACGTAGATGGTACAGAATGAAAGCTGCAAGCAGAAATGGCGACGCCGTTATACCGAAGGGGGAAACTCGTAAGCGGCATATTCGAAGATTGTTCTCTGTTAATGGTAATGATGGGTCTACTAGCCAGAGGAATCGCGTGACGTCTCTCCGGTTGCTTTGGGGACGACGAATTAACAAAAATGCTCCTTCTTCTTCATCTGCTATAAGGGCAATGGGGGCTAGACGGGACCAAAGAAGAATTCGACGAGGTCTGGCCGGATAGATGGACCGGAATGGAGACAGTCGTTGAAGATAGCTGCTCATTGTAATGAGTTGCATAGAAAACAACTCTTAGCTCAGCGTGGCTGACGATTCTTCGATAACGGCTTGATGGGGAATATAGTCGACTCTGTGGTCGTCGAAGTGGTCTTTCTCAACTTCCTCGATTATTCCTTTAGCCAAGTAGTCTTCAGTCGTCTAAGCGTAGAGTTTCCATAGGTCCGTTCGAAGGTTTGATGACGAGGAACCTAGATTGGCTTTCGAGTCGTCTGAGAGCAAGAAACTTGTTGTCAGCTAGCCTAGGATGATACGTTTCCCATGGAAATTGTACATACAAATGTCCATCGTCCTGCACAGTATCCTGGATCGTTGGAGTATGCGGGCATCTTCTTCGTTCTCGAGGGGGTGGGGTCGGAGTCATTGGCGATGCCAGTGATGTCCAGATGATCGAAACGTGATACAGGGTCGATTTATTGATATAGGAAGGGTCAAAACTAATGTTAAAGAAAGTGTTGCAGATATGCCACGAAAAAACGTGGGTCCTGAAATGGTTGGACCAAAACGTGTATAGCAGAGAACTAGACATGATGGGAGGGTCTTTAAATGATCCGTTGTGATGCTATCCCAAAAAATGTCGATTTATATCAGGATGTTCGGTATCACGGTGCAGTTAACAATTAAAGAATTGACGCTGATAGTATGAGACTGAAGGAACCGCTTATCTTCTGGCGTGAGATCAACCGATGAGCATGGAAGGATGATCTTGTTCTTCGTGCGAACAGTAAGCTGTAAACTCTCGTCTTGATGGTCGATAAGAGTAATTTCTACCATACCCCACTGCTCTGTTGACGTATTGCTCCAAGCGTGATAGTCGTAGGTGGAGTGGGGTTTGAGACCATAGTATGAAGCCTGTTGACTGCATGGCGTGACTGAAGCTTTTTTGTGCACCTCTGTCGAGCAGAATAATGACTAGTGCGCATCAACGGCTAACGCTTCAACTGTCATAAGACTGGATGTGGTGGAGTTATCCAAGGTTGTCAAAAGTTGCGTCTTTGGAAAAACGACGACACGTGAATACGCCGTCAGGTTCGTCTTCTGAATGTGTCGCTACGTAGACCACGTTCTGTGTTCTGTGCTAGAAGTTTCACGAGGTAGGTTGTTATGACGTACTGGAGACTTGCGAACCGTACGTTGTTCCGAGCGTTCAGGTCTATCAGGCCATTTGTGATGCATGGATGGGCTCCAGCCACTGATCGTCTTGGCGAACAAGAACGCGAGCGAGATGATAATCGCGAGGTTCTGCTGTCATCCCATGAACTTCGTGTGCCGCTGCATGAAGAACTTCTTGATGTCCAACAGGAACATTCTCGACAGTGATGTTTTTTGTGCGAAGTTGCTGAGGAGCTTCTTATTCTTGCACGTCGGCAAAAAGTATGGTGGTGACTGCCAGAACAGTAACGACAATTATGACGGTGACAATCTATACTAAAGTGTCCGGACTGGAAGCATCTGATACAGAGACGAAGGGTCCTGATGATGATACGGCGATTAGCAGGAGTCAAATCAACTTGGCAATGTCTGGTACGGTGATTATGCAAACCACAGATACAGCATGGCTGACAATGGTACCGTCGCTCCGAGGTTGGTGATGTGGAGCAAAAAAATGGAAACATGATTGACCAGGAAGTCAGAACCACTGTTATCTACTTTGTAATCATCCAGCTTCTCAAATTCCTTGATGACTTCGTTCAGTCCGTCCAGGACTTCCAGCAATGTCCATTTCCTGCCTGATCGATGTTCCAATCTATTTATGCCACGCGGGACTGATCGTACCTCAAACTTGGGTTATTAAACTTTATCATACATTGTAAAAAGATACAATAAGAAATGAATCAATTGCTCTTCTACTGCGAGCTGGCCTCCTTATATATGCTTAGCCTAGGCGGAGCCAGCTCTATGTTTTCTATTACAATACCAAGATCAGCCTGCTGATAGCGATTCTACAGCTTACAGGATGAATTATCTATACAATAGCTATGAACCTAAAGCTAAGAGTATGGGCAAAGGATAGAGAGAATTCTCTATAACCGGGCGGCGGCATGTTAACAGCTCTCGCTGTGGTCAGCTGTAGTGCAGTCGGACGGGATATGGTCGGGTGAGGTGTGGTCAGTGCCCGCTCGCTGTCTTCCCTGCCTCTTGTCAGCTTCTCGGTCGCGTCGCCTTTTGCTCTCGCGTGACTCATCGTCTCGACTGTTCTCCGTACGCCTCTCTCTTCGTTTGCTGCGATCTCGTGCGTGTCTTTTCCGATCACGTTGTGCACCATCTTCCTCCGTCTGATCCCTGCTACGCGGTCGATTTCTGTCGTCTTTGCCTTCCATCTGATGTTCCTTTGTCCTGCTACGTTTGACTCCTCGATTGTTGTCCTTTTGCCTTGTCTCGTTTTCCGGATTGCTGTGCTTCTGTCCACGTTCCTCTTCCAATCGGCCATGCAACTGTCTTCTTTCCTGCTCGAGTCGCGCTTAATTAGCTTGGAGACGGTGTTTTCTTTCCCTGAGACGATCCAATCTCTCGTGCGATACCTCTTTCTTTTCGTCGTTCGGCTCCCATTCCGCCTATCGCGTTTCTGACTCCAACGAGCTCCCTCTCAACTGTGGCTAATTCTCGCTCTGTTTCTCTTAGTTGCCGTTTGATTCTTTCCTCCTCTGGGAGGGACTCGGCCTGAGCGTGTTGTTTTGGGACGTCCGATGACTGGATGTGGCTACTCCGCTCGGTGGACGATTGACGTAAAGCACTGTGCGCGTTTTTCGACCGAAGAGGTTCTGTAGTCTTTTGAAAAGGTCTTCACAAATTGTCTTTGCGAGCGGTTCGTGTCTTCGGTCCTTGCATTGTTCTTCTCCATTTCCGAGACGTAATCAAGGATACCATCTTTGTAGGGATCTTTTCCATTTTCGCTTCTACGGCATTCTGCATCTGGGTGATTTGTTCCTTGATTTTTCATCTGCTGCTCTAGCTGCTGGAGGTGTTGTAGTGCCTCATGTGAAGGAACAACAGCTGGAGCTAGCTGATCCACTTTGCTGGCCGCATGTAACAGGATGCGACCTCCTTGATGCAGAAGATCTTTGAGGACGTACCGGATGCATGTCCTTTTTTTAAAGAGATCTTCCTCTCCTGAAGACTGAAATCCATCCAGTATTCTTTTCAATGTAGCACCTTCAGACGTTTCTGCGCTGGTTTTTGACGAGGAAGACGGGTTTCGGGTGGGAGGGGAGGGTTGGCGACGGCTTCAAGGGTTGGCTTGTGGCAAACGCTGCTGATTAGGCCTCGATTTGGTCTGGGGGGAAGAAGAGGGCCGATTTGTGGGCTTCGATGAGTTCTCATTGCAGGCCCGGCCCTGAGCAGCATCCTTTTGCGTCATGTCGTCACGGTGGCTGCACCTTTGCTTTTTTGGTCTCTCGTCGTCGTCTCGGTCGGCTTGTCTCTGAAGAAGAAGAAGAATCTTTTTGGATATATGGGGATCTAATACAATCTACTCATGCGACAGAGATTTCAAAGCTGCTTTTCCATTCCTTTCGTCGTTTTTGAAGGCAATGACTTGCATGCAATCTTGAATATCCATACAACAAATTTGATAATTCCGCTCATGAGTCGGATTGGAGTACGTATTAACCGGATCAAGACGAAGTTCGCACGTCCATAGCAGTGTGTATCCGATGACCAGAGCAAGCAACTAGTACTACTGCAGATAGCAGCGTTTTGTACCAATGCAGAATGACGTCAAAGATAGGTCCGGTAGTATCATCTCGTTGTATACATTACTCTCCCCTTGAGCGATAAGAGCGGCGGCACCACTAAGGGTGCGCACCCACTGATGTATTTCCGTTATCTCAAATTGGGTGGTCGTACTGCCGCACGAAACTTGACATTCCTTTTTTACCTTGGCGGACGGATGGCTGAAACGCCATATTGTCTTCGCTCCGCTCGGAGTACATGGGTTGAGTTCCCGTCTGTTGTGCAGTGCCTCTGCTCCCTGGAGGCATCGGTAACATCCTTTGCTACAGAATTTGGAACAATGCATCTTTCTTTTCGTCTGTGACAACCTTCACCGTCCTCTCAAAGTTCTCACGTAGCTGCACGAATACTTCAGCGGCCACTAGTGATGGAATGTGAACTGCTACTTTTTTGGTGGCATCCGCTGTGAAGGTTGTCCATGGTCATCTGATAGGGAAACGACTTCCAATCTCTTTCGTGAAGGAATCTGTTATGTTGACGTCCTGGCACGGACACTTCACCTTATTTTTGGCAAGATCGCAATTGCACGAAGTGGTGGCGGTGCAGTTTAGTGTCCTGGCCGATTCCTCTGCGTCGCATCGAAGATGAAGTGCTTGTTTTTGGTTCCATATCGCGAAGTCTTTTCCGTCTGAGATGAATGTGGACGAGAGTATGGGTGTAGGGAGTAGAGTCAGAGTAGTGAGAGTTATTCTCATCCCCTCTATTTTGACCGGTACCGTTGGTTTCACCGCTGTGGTCCTATTTGTAATGGTCTTGTGCTTGTGTGAGATGACCGTAACATCTAGGAGCACCTCTTCCTTCCATATCGGACATTTGAAGAGTTCATACACTTTCTCGTCCACTGGAACGTGGAAAATGCGATAGAAGAGACATCCGCTGCTGAGGTAGAAGCATCCGCACCCGGCCCTCCGCAGCTTTCTACACATCTGGTGATTCCAGGATACTGGTTGCCTTGACTCAATTGTGGTATCAACGATGTGGTCTTGATTGACTCACATTTACTTGCGACGCATGAGCCAGAATGTGAGCTGCGCTTGGAGTCGATTGTGCGCTGGCTTGTACTGTGAAAAATGCGCTTGTTTTCTTGCAGGTTAACCGTACTCCTTTCCACCGGACCCGAATTTTCTTTTGCACCGAGCTGTTGTTGAAAAGTCGAATGCAATCCCTCTCTACTGAAACTGTTAATTTTGACGGTCTCTGTGGTTTCCAGTGAGCATTCCTTTTTGCCCTTTGATGAGATTGTGCAGATGGAGTTTTCGCTTGAGAACACTTTGATGTCCTGGCAAGCTAAGGTGGCTGGAGCAACGATGATGACCAGCTGCGATGAGCGGTGCTCGTAGCAATGGCTCGACGTCGAACATTCTTCTGCGATGTCCTTGCCACCTACGGATCTTTCCAAACACCAACAGAAGCCTCTGCAGATTGACCACGCTATTCTACCCCCGATGCGGAACGGTTTCCCTATCAGCTTAGCACAAAGCGTAGAGAAGAGCGATGGCGATATAAGTGATTATAGCGAGTCCCGGGGATTGTTTGATACTTGGCAGATTCCCTCAACGCAAAGTTCGAAGCTACGTACGAGTCCTTTAGTGATGGATACGCCTCCTTTGATACACGTTAGCTGTCCACCCGATATGGTTGCTGTTGGAGATAAGGATAGGGCTCCTGGTATTATTAGGAGCATTGTCAAGCAGATGAAAAGAGTCAAAGTCGCGATTGATCTACTGATTGACGAATGACTGCGGCTGCGTGCCTGCTATCCTCGTTCCGTCGTGGGCGAAGGTTATATCGCTTAGCGTCAGCGGCCTGGCTACGCTCGTTTGCTTCTTTTCCAGGCTCGATGTGCTCTTCTTCTAGCTCCAGCGGACCAACCGGTTGACTGGTATTTTGCAGAGACGACCACTTGGAAGTTTCATTTGTGCTTCTCTGATGTTCCCGTTGTTGTCTCGTGGTAGATCGACTATTCGTGCCATTTTCCATGAGTTGCGAGGAAGTACTGGGTCTGAAATCAGCACGAGGTCTCCTATCCTTGGTTCTTTTGCTGCTTGCCCTTTTTTGTCGATTTCGAGCTTGTGAGCCTCTCTGAGACTCGTGAGGTAATGATATGACCCAGAATTTTCCTGTGAGGCGGTGGCTAGACTTTAATGCTTCTTTAGCTTCTCTGCGTGTTCTTAATGCAATCGCTTCGTCCTGTGGAAGGAAGTTGCTATCCGATCCGTTTTCTTGCAGGCATTTGAACGGAAATGTCACTATGATGTCCCTCTGCACGAAATCGATTGGTCTGAGTACGGGAGAGTCTTCCCATTCATCCTCCTGGTAAGTCAGCGGTCGACAATTGATTGTTCCCTCAATTTCTATTAGGAAAGTTTCGAGTTCCTTCCTTGAAACGATCGATCTCTTCATGACCTTGTAAAGGGATTGTTTTACGGATTTGATCAACCGCTCGTAGAAGGCCCTGCCACGGAGCATACGGTGTAATAGTCTTCCATGTTATTCCCTTTGTGGCCATAGATGTTGCCAGAGTAACGTCGTTCACGACTGGGAGAATAGCATCTCGAAGAATTTGCTCCCAAGTAGAAATATTGGGTCTTTGTCGGAGGTGATACTCGTCGGCACTCCTCTTCTGGCAAAAAATTTGCGTAAGGCAAGAAGGAGTTCCGTGGTGGACATGTCTGGTACGAGTTTGAGATGCAGCAGCCTGGTAGTGGTGCAGGTGAGAATGATTCCGTAAATGCCGACGTGTTCGAAGGGTCGCGTCCGTCGTATGCGCCTCTCCGGAAGGTCATCCATGTCAGGGTATTTGAACGGTAGGTTGTTTACTTTCTGACATGGGACGCACGATCTGAGTTCGGTTTTGAACATCTGTCTCACAAGGGAACCCCAGCAGGTCGATCCGGCGATTCACAATGAGATGTATATATATGGAGGGGTCTTGAGCCGCTGAATCCAAATCTGCCCTCCGATTTTGCGGAACGATTCTCTGAAGGGAGTTACGGACCATTTAATCTTTGCTGTGTTTGCACAAGCTGGTCAGGAAAGGCCAATACGTCAGCTCGGCCATTTGCAACGACATGTACATAATTGTACTCATCTTGACACGGTGAACTCAAGACTATCTTTAAAATTTGCGGAACGATTCTCTGAGCGGAGTTGTGGAAGTTTTTCTTTATTGCTTTTCTTCTTCCGGACGCGCCAGCGTCAAAGCGTTAGCACCTGTAGCGCAACCCACAGCGCTCTTCACGCAATAATCCCTAGAGACGTCACCCTAGCGGAATCCGAGGTTCTAACTCATCTTCGAGAAAATGGGTCATGAATAGCAGCTATGGCTGACCGATAGCCACAGCGATACTACGACTAGCATACTGGTGATGACTTGTCTTCAAACTGAAATACCTCTTCGTCGTGCCTTTTCGTGGTTTGTCGTGAGAGCATTTGGCCAGGCTCTGACTTATTCATGCCGTTCCGTGCATCGTCGTGTCCCCTCTTTAACGCACGCAGGGGAGTTCCATCTCGAGATCCTATGTTATTGATGGTAGAGTGAGCTCTGCCCGTTGCTTACTGATTACCACAGCCAACATTTTCCAAGTTTCGGTCGACTATACTCAGGATTCCGGCTAGAAAACGTTGGTCTTCAGGGCGTAGTTTGACCATTCGGCGTTGAAGCATGAAGTTAAATGAGTATTCTCACTGCAAAAGAACCCTCTCTGACATGCCGGTTATACTCACTAATACAAAAAGTTTCGAAGAATAACCACACATGGGGAAGCTCGCCCGCACGTTCCGTGGCGAAAATACATCAGAAACGGCAGGTAAAATGGTCAACACAGAAATTCGTGGTGAAGGGCTCATACTACAGTGTTTGAATTGACATAAGCAAAAAAGGTCTAGCACGAGGCCAAGGATGCTCAAGACATATCGACATCGTGGTCTCTCTAAAGCAATTGCGACTTATAACGATAACCACATGACGGCGGCTCTGTCGCTTGCAGTTATCGCTTCTCAATTGTGCAGACGGAGCGAGAGTAAATGGTCCGTACTTCCCTTTTTATATATTCGTTCCGGCGGGGCAAAATAGAAGGGCAGATTTGGATTCAGCGGCTCAAGACACGTCCATATTTATACAACTCACTGCAAATGACCGGATCGACCTGTTGTGGTTCCCTTGTCAGCTTTGGGATCCAGAATCATTGCCGTACATTGGCTATCGTTTGTCCGGTGCTGCAATGGTACGGCAGATGTGCATCATTGACTATAGCCCGAGCAAGACCTGTCTTTGAGGCGACCAACATGGAGTGCTTTGTACCGAAATTCATGTCTGCCTTACCGATTCGCCCTCGGCAGCGCAGGATCCTGCTATCATCCAGGTTGATATCCAACTGTTTCAAGGCGTTCTGCTTTCTGGACTGAAACAGATCTGTTGGTGGTGTCGCACGATGGCTCGTAGAGCCATATCCCTCTCGATTGCTGTGACGTATGGTTCCGAAGTCATTTGTTGAAGTTCTGGGATGGCGCCTTCTAGTTTTCTCCGCAATTTGTCGTTAACCTTTTTGGAGAGTTGTCGGATGAAGCGCAAAACGTGTGCCCTTTGTGTGAACGAAGTGAGTTTATTGCTTCTCGTCCAATCTAGAAGGTCGGACGATGTCGTTGTTCCCATAGAGGTCGTTGATAATGTGACGTTGTTGCACTCCTCAGTTGTTGATTCGGGTAGTGTGAAGAGGTCGGTCTCTTTTGGCACCCCATGCCACCAGATGTGTGCCTTGAGTTGGACCTTGCTGACACCTCGCGTACCGCAGTCAGCTGGATTGTCTGACGTACTCACGTAGCCAAATTGTACAGGCAGCTTGAATTCCTTCAAGATGGCTTTTATTTCAGCTACTCTACTTCTGACGAGTACGCCTGCTGCCGTATTCAGGTTTGTCGCTCGTATCCAGCCTAGTGCTATTTTCGAGTCTGACAGGATCACAATCCGCCTGATATTGGCTTGCTGGCTGATGGCTCTGAATATTGTGTGCGTCAATCTCACAGCCATAGTGAGTGCATTGAGCTCAAGCTTCGGAACTGTGGTGTTGATTTTCGATGCTGGAAGCTTAGACTTGGCAAATGGTATTACTACAATCCCCTGTGACAAGGTACACGCATGTAGCCATTCCGTTCGCGCTTGCGTCTGCAAACCCAACTAGAGATGACGATTCCTGGATCTGCGCTATTTTCCGTGGAGTGTTGTCTCAAATCCATGGGCATCTGCGACGATTTCTTCTCACTGTACCTGGTATTCTTCTGACAACCCTCATCCCACCAGTCCGCTACTCGCTCTTCTGCCCCCATAAGATAGGAGACAGAGCACGAACTATGTGACTTGAACGATAACCGCTAGCAGTCGCAAGTCGAGTGGTGTCGCTTGCCCAAAGACGAGTATCCGAAGGGTTCAACCAGAGGATTGTAGATCGACCGATATATCTGTTGTCCTTAGAAATCCCTTTCAACTCTTAAAAGATGCTGTGCTATTCCCCCTTGTCTCGAGACACGAAAACTCGTATCTTTCTCGCGTGCGAGAGCTGCCGAGAAATCTTACAGCGAGGAGGGAGACACCGTTATTGATACACTGGAGTCGTTCACCGGCTATCTGCAGTGCGTCCGACTTGTCGCACCCCGTCGCGGAAGAATAAGGAACAACTTATGGCGAGAAGATTTAGTGTAGCCGCGAAGATCTTCTTGTTGACTTCAACGCACAAACAGTTGGTGCATACATTTGGGCGTTGACTGCAGCTGGCGCATCGTCAGTCGCAACTTCACGCGAATTTACGGCTATATATTCACATTCACAACGACACCACGATCGTGCTAGTAGTAGACACAAGCGCGATGCCATGTTCAAAAGGAGATGACTAGATGACACCACTGTCTCTGATAATGATATCCTTTTTGAGTGATGCCCTATATTGGAACACACGGACTAGGATCTAGGTAGCGGCTAACTGTCGAGAGTGAGGACGCTCGCCGCGAGAGCGACCGTACGACGGTCAGATAGGGAACGCGAGAACTCGCGCGAAACTAGAGGAGACTGCTTCTGCAACGTCTAAAAATGACCGTACACATCACCCTGCCAATTTATATTCTCTGCTTTTGGCATCTGCGAAAATGCAACAAATGTGGTGGTCGCATGATGGCTCTCCCCGCAAGGAGAAGTGGTCGAACAATTCTCGAGAGAGGACAACGACCAGAGGTCACAGTCGAGTTCACTGTGAGAGTCCGGAGCATAAGTCTGTGCACAGAGTATCCTTATTGGTTAAAGGGCTTTGGGAACGCCATATCTCACTTAAGATGCTAATTGCGATTGGAAATAAAAACCGAACTGCGCAGCGCATTGCAATTACTTTGAGGACAACATCGCAACGTCCGATTATTCTTAACGGGCATAACGTGCACGTGAGGCGATCCAGAGTATGTGGTCGTTCATCCGCCAGTAGGAAGAAGTAAATAACGCGTCGGTTAAGAACGATTCTAAGTATTCGGTCCCAGTGGTGAGAATCATAGATATCTTCGAGCACCTAGAAGAAAAAGCCCCATTCCTTCGAAGCGATATCGTCTTAAACCACATCTTAATTGATAGTCAGGAGTCCTATTTCTGAGACCTCAACAGATGGAGATGTTATCGGACACTCAAATAAATTCTAACACGGACCATTGCAGAGGATCTTGCGCTCGCGTCCTTGGTGTCTAAGATAAGGAGTATCCGCTAGACTTACTCAGCTATACGGAGAATGAGCGTTCGTTCAATGACCAGTCATTAGCCTTTTAGCTCTACATGAAGCTGAGTCACGCCACACGAGCACTATTCTAAACACCGCAACCCATAGCAATGTTTCGTGGTTTAGGATATCCGCACCGTATGAAAGGGACAGAGCATAGAGCGATGAGGAGACCATACACATCTCGTCCCCGGTACTATGCGAATAACGGTTCTCACTCTCGAAGTAAGACATTCCTTTTGAGAAAGTGCCTCGTCGATTTGGGTATTTCGAGCTTCACGTATGTGATCATTGCCTAGAAGAGGTAGAGTGCAAGCTACACCCCGTTTATAGTGACGACAGCTCTGCCGTAACCAGAGACTGCTCTCAACGAAAACAAAGCTGCTGAGTGCTTAGAGTCCGAAGTTGACGCACTTCTTGTTATCTGGCAACTTGCGCATAAAAAACTTCCCTCCAAGGCGTACATCGCACGACTGTACCCATCTTCTTTTTCTATTCCAAGTTGTTTGTGTCAAACATTGTGCCAGACTTGGGCATAACCACGCCTTTGGTTCTTCTGAACATGGGTCGCCGTGAACTCGTGTGCCGGACTCCTGCAAGCCTCGAAGGTGCAGGTAGTACTTCTCATGGAACTGTTGGGTGGTATTTCTTGGATCATCAGGCGTGAAATCGAATTCAACAGTGACTTGTGGCTCAGCCTTCAGGCTGTCCTCTGCGGCGCTCTTTTTAGTTGTCTCGACCTGATACCAGATATCCCAATTTGGACGGTAGTAGACGGAGGCCCGAAGGAAGTGTTGTCTACTCCTCGAATCCCTGAACAAGCAGGGAAGAAAGGTCTGCGCATCCAAGCAGAACAAGCGGTCGTATTTCCTCTACCTCTGGATTGATGGATAGGCGAATATTCCTGTCGCGGAAAAATATCTGATCTTCCCTGCTGAGAGCGCTACGTCGTAAGAGCTCAGTGAGTGTGTCGATTCTCGTGACTACGATAGTGTGGGCCGTTCCTTGAGCATCCCACATCTGGAGTTCTGTTACTCCGCAAGTCCGTTTCAAGGGCTCTGAAGACCCAAACGTATTGATGGTCAGTTCTACTGTACTGACATTCTGGAGTTGTGACCGATCTGCGAGTTCATTGCTCATGAACGAACGGTCTGCTCCGGTGTCGAGCATGACATGGATGGTCTCCAGTGCTTGGTCCCTTGTGTTCCGGACATAGGCTTGTCCGACGAGAATGTGCACACTTGCGGAGCTTCCTTGGTGGTCAATATAGACCGCTGCTCCCTGAGCATCCTCCTGCGAAGGAGTTGTTCCATCAGAACGGGATGTATCTTCGTTGCCACCGAAGTTCGCGGTGAGGAGCCTTTCTTCGCTGGTCCCTTGCTTTGGGTACTGGTTTGTCAGGTGCTTTGTTCGGTTGCCGCTGAGGCGGCCCCGATAGCTGCGGACATATAGACGTGTTGTGCCCATGGATGCCGCATAAACGGCATGCTCCTGCAAGGCAGTACTTTGCCATGTGGTCCTTTGATCCACAATTGCGACACAGCATCTTCTTCCGCATGACCTCGAGGCGCTCTTCCCGATTTTTTACGATATTGCATTCCTTTGGCGTGTGATTGCGCTTGTCGCAGTGGAAGCAGACGTAGCCTTTACCTGCGCTTGAGAACTGTATGCGGTTTTTTCGTGATTCTTTCCTTTCTCCTTGGGCTGTCTTCTCCTCTTTTTTGTCGACTCGTCTCATGATCCTGAGCTCAGTTGTGATATATTCCTTCACACATCCGAGCATTGCTTCCGTTGACCATGTGCTCTCGGGCGATTGGAGCTCTTTTTGACGATGAACGTGACGTTGAATACTCTCCGTGAACTTTGCCAAGAGCTGCTTCTGCAGAAAAATATCGTCGGTATTTTCTCCCTTCAGATTGAGCTGCGTCGTGAGAGACGCAATCTGTTCGCAGAGCTTTTCCTGATCCTCCAGACGATCGCTCAGGCCTTGTATTCTTTGGAGTCTTTGGTCTATCAACGTCTGGGTGTTGCGTACTTGTTCTTCAAGTGGGCTACTATGAGCGGATAAGTCCTTCGAGAGGTCTCGAACTGCTTTACTGACTCTTTGGCATCTCCCTGTAGCGCGTCAAGGAGATAATTGAACTTGTACAGATCGTCAATCTGTCTGGAATGCACCGCATGTTCGAAGACTCCCCAGAACGTTTCCCATTCCCAACTCCGCTAAACTTTGGAATGGGAATTGGGGCCAAGTTCATCAGCGGTGCGATTGGAGTCCGTTCCCCCGCGTGTATGGGACGTTCTTCCTGAGCTCGCGCAGTTCTTCCAGCAGCTTGAACATTGTAGTTGACGCGGAGTATGCCCTGTCGACACGAGCTGTTGCCGCGTCTACGTTGGAGGTCACCTTTTGCAGAATCTCCTCTATGGATGGAACGCTCCTTCAATTCGTCCGCTGCTCTACTGTATTGCTCTAAAGATTTGTCAACTTTATCGATCTCCGCATCCAGCATAACCTTTGCCTGGCGTAGCCTCTGCCAATGCGTACTGATGTACGCATGTTGCTCCTGCTCATCCCCAGGAGGTTCAATCACCAGTGTGAGAAGATCACTATGCTGCTCTAAGGTTCTTTTCAGTCTATTCAGCGCGCGTGTCAATAGTCCTTGTCGGATAGAGAGTGTGGTGGTCATGCTGTTAGTGGAATGACGACGGGTTATGAAGACGTAGGACAAGCGCAATGGACGATGACTCGTGCAAGTGACAGAAGTTCACGGAATATCGCCCTACCTCCTTGTTCCTCTAATATCGGGGGGACAGCAAGCCGCCTTTAGACGAAAAAGAGAGGGCCATTAACAATGTGACCGATTGTTGTGTCATAGCTACATAATAGAACAGTCATTAACTAATGGTTCATATTCTACTCTAATATTGAGATGTTTACGAAATAGAGTCATACATGTCAATATTGAGATGATTACGAAATAGAGTAATACATGTACATTACTACTATTACAACATTACGAGAATTATGAGAACAAGACAGGAGACTCAAGGCATGGCACAGACAGCACAACTAACCGGGTCAGATACGACGTGGCAGCGTATCGGTCCATTCGACCGGTGGTGAGACGACAGGTAGAGCAGGATGACATAGCGACGACTGCTGTCAGCGCTGGGAAGGAGGGTAGCTTCCCACGCTTCCAGCGTCTTCCATCGTTTGAACTGGTGGCTACAGTAAGATGACGAATGGAGCATGATATTGTAGAGGCGCATATCACAGACGCTTTCAGATCGTACCCAAATCACGCCAGTCGTGATCGTAACGCGCCTCATACTAATTAGACGCCATTAATATGTACCCTGCGGGCTTGCTGTCCCCCCGATATTAGAGGATCCACATGTCTGGCATTGTATCTGGTAGTATGGCACCTAATTTTGCCAAATATGTCAACTTGCCAATTTGACCAAATCTGGCATGCAGACAAATGACACAATCTCTCCATAAGCGTTATTTCTCGCAGAGCCTGTCTCAAACCTATGAGCTATGAATCTTGACGCCTTATTCAAGTTATTTAAAGGAGAAATTGATTTTGACATCAACTAACTCTTTAGAAAATCTGTAACTATGGGCGTAAAGCGAGGTCACTGTTTCAAGCTATTAAGAAAAAACTCGTTTGAAAAATTATAAAGAGTTTTTCGCAGAGATTTATCTCCTTCTGGTAGTCTGCCAGCCGAGGTCCCGCACGCGGTGCGCCTACCGTAATCGTGTACAGCGTGTATCAGACGGCGCGGTTTCGGTTTCGACAAGGATTGAATTAGCCCACCTGCGCCGTTTTCACCACTGGTAGTTTCCTTCCTACGTTGACCACTAACCGATCACCACTGCTAGGGCAAGGCGCTCAAAAGCGGGCTCCCTAGCTATCAACTTCATTAGTGTAGACTATGACCGTCACTGCTGTGTCAGTGTCCAACGGCATCGATTTGAAGTTATATCAGTAACAGAATAAACTTTTTTATGGCGATGTGCGTTTGGCTTTGCATGTGGTGAGTTTTTTCCTGGAAGTGCTGTAGGGGTTATACGCATTGTTTACGTGAAAAACTTAGCTCTCTTCTCCAATATCTGCTGAAACGTACCTCCAATGTGTACGATGCTAAAAACGCACCTCCAATACGTACGAGAAGCAAGAAATTCACTCAAGACCGCTCAGTTCGTATAGTCAGACTGGCGCATTCGCTACGGTGGCCATCGCGGAAGCTCTATCGAAAACCGAGATTGCGGAAATGTCTGACAGTTGTCATATGGGTGCAGCCAAAATTGCCACTCACTAGTGGTGATCCGCCCGCAACTCCACGGTGTCGAAGAAATTGTAACTATTCCTAGCTGATGGCCAACCCGGTACCTTACCTAAGTTCGAATAACATATATCCAGCTTCCACGAGACGCTGTGGCATGGCAAGCTACACTCTTTTTGAGAACAATGTATTTATCCACAGTCCAGGACGTTTCTCCTGGCATAGCATGGTATTTCTGTTAAAAATGGACCTCCAGCCTCGACATATTACAGAACCACCACCTATATTCACCAGTAGCGCTAATTATTCCGCAGCTGTGGGTTATCCTGCATTTCTTCACTGTCAGACTCAGCCATCGAGTGAAGTGGAAATCAAATGGTTCCGCTTCGGCTCTATCATGGTCAGCGACGTGAATAAGGTGAGAATTCCATTCTACTTACAATGTTTATGTTTTCATGAGAGTGAAACTTATCTTAGATGATCCACTCGAATGGTACGCTTCAAATCCTCGCAACCTCTCGAGCAGATGCTGGTTCGTATGAGTGCCAAGCTCGAAACAGAGCAGGAATGTCAAATTTAAGGACCATGTTAGAGGTGAAAAGCAACTCCAACATTACTTTCGCTATCCATTTTCTTTTTTCACTTTGCCTCCTCTTCCTAAAATTTGTAAAAGGCAGATAAAAACGAAATAACACTGAATGTTTCTTTTGTCAGCGGGCTCAATAGGTCCATCACATTCCTTCAAGTACATAAGTCGTTTTCCATAGTAGCTATATAAGTGATCGTTCCTTCTTTTTGAAGACGATTCCCGCGATAGAGTATTACGAGTAGTAGGCATTCATTTATGAACCGGCGCCGATAAGTGGCTTCACAGTTGTAAAAAAAAGCAAAAAAGAACCATTGAGACCGTCCCGATTGATACATCTCCCTGATAGTCACGGAGCCTCATTGTACGAGTTCCCCGGACTTGCTCGCAACTAGACACCCTGCGGCTCCAACCCCTAGCTCATGAATCGTTACAGTCCTCATCATTACGGACTGTCGGGGCGGCATAGCCGCGCTGCACTGTGACGCGACAGCGGCTGCGGCTCGGTGACGATGAATCAGCTGATTTCGATGAAATTCGGCTGCAAATTATAACATTTTCAGCTCTTCAATCTTCTAAAGTGGAAGGTGAGTTGATCTGAACAATTTTGAATTCTACTGGCTCTGATTCCCTTGATTTTTATTTCGATTACATGCTCTTTTCCTTGTATTTTGCCTTATTTCAGGCAGTTATTCAGATGGCTTGCATTCTTTCAGATTCATTCAGAGTCAGTGCAATTTAAAATTGGTGAAAACAACTCACCTTCCACTTTCGAAGCTCGAAGAGTTGAAAAAGTGGGAATTCGCAGCCGAATTTCATGGAAATCAGCTGATTCGCCGTCACCGAGCCGCAGCCGCTGTCGCGTCACATTGCACCGCGGCTGTGCCGCCCCGACAGTCCGTAATGATGAGGGCTGTACTTCGCATCCTCTAATACCAAATACCGTCCAAAATCAACAAAAAAACCAAAAAGCAAAGCAGTGGAACAGAGAATAGCTCCCGAAAACTCTGTGCGTGAAATAAGGACCACGGTAAGCAGTGCAGGACACCAGATTGATAGCATTGCTGAACTTAAGCAGCGCCCAACCGCATCTCGCCTTGAGAATTGAACTGCTACTGACATTTTGTTCCCACCATAATATCCAGCGAAAGAAAAACATTCGTGAGCTCGCTAAAGAGTCGCAAGCTATTCCCGAATGCGTGAAATCTTCCTACGACGCTGTAGGGGACGCAATGCACACACTTACATCCGCGTGTAAGTAGTTGCCTCGCAAAATGAAAAGAAGAGGGAACAGTAGTCACGTTCTGCGGCTTCTTTATCTCGCCGTTTCGAATGACGAAAGTGGTAGGTTCTGTGCGAATGCAGACCCGATTGCCAATCGCACATAGGCGTTTCGCGAGCCACTTGATTGCTGGAGCTATCTTTAATGCTACAACTTGTCGTGAGTTTTTTCTTATGGATCGTGAAGTACGGCCGATTGGAAAATCTGCCATGGTTTATCATACCCTGCTAGGGATTAGTTTCAAGTCGAGACGCAGAATACCTCACTCATTTAACACATCACATAACGGATTGGGTCGCTTATCATAACACAGTTATGACTGTCTTAGGGGTGTGTGACAGGATCAGGGCCGCGCTGGGAACTAGGTCACCGATACATATAATAGTGAATGAAACACACCATCTTTAATAGCTGTAATACGTGAATCGTAGGTAATACATCATGCTGAAACATGTTGAAGGCGGTGTAAGCGCACGCAATGACCAGGTTTTCAGCGCGGCGGTGACTCTTGGCCGTCTCCCCCTTATCGTACTCACTAGGGAAGGTCGTCAGGTCGAAGTGGCCATTTGTGATGAGATGTAGATCACTAGACGTGGTTTTGGACGCTGATCTTGAATCTGCCTTCAAAATTTGCAAAGCGATTCTCTCAACGGAGTTATGGAGCCGCGTTTACCACGCAACAGATCATGGCATCGGATCTCTGCTGAGCTTAACTTTTTTTGCTTGTTGCGCAAACATGGCAAGAAGTGATTTTGCCGTCACTCCTACTTCAGTTCTCACCTGAGCTTGTCTGAAGAAAAGTTTGCCTCCATTTGGACTCCTTGTAGAAGCACTGTAGTGTACTGTAGTCTACAAGGTAGTCCAGCGCAGTAATGAATGGAGGCCAAACTTTTCTTCAGACAAGCTCAGGTGAGAACTGAAGTAGTAGTGACGGCCAAAATCACTTTTTGCCACGTTGCGCCAACAAGCAAAAAAGTTAAGCTCAGCAGGGATCCGATCCCATGACCTGTTGCGTAAGCGCGGCTCCATAACTCCGTTCAGAGAATCGCTTTGCAAATTTTGAAGGCAGATTCAAGATCAGCGTCCAAAACCACGTCTAGTGAACTACATCTCATCACAAATGGGCCACTATCTCGATCCTGACGACCTTCCCTAATCACATAGTTGAAGTATTCACGTTTCGGGCCTTCAAGGTTTATTGTGGCCAGAGCACACCAGCACGACTGGGATTTTGGATTAATCAGTATTGCCCCAATAAGTGGATTCGATGCGACCCCTCACGGGTCGCATCGAAAAAAAAACGAAATGTGTTCACATTGAATCCGCAGGAGATGGATTTTTGGTACTATACAACTATTAAGTAAAGTATGAAATCTTCGTCGTTAAACAATCTTCTTGTGGGATGCGGCACACATCTACTTTCATTTAATATAAATAGTAGTGGCTCACTGAATGCGATGTAGCCTGTGGTTCTGCAATGTACAATGAATGCGGAGGCCAGCCAATGTACAAGTCAGTGTTGTCATCCTCCCAGACGAATCTGGTATCAGTTTACCGCCTCCGGAAGGTCGAAGGCTTGGGTGGTCTGGGCGGGAGTCTACCTGGGATTTGTCCCCGGGCCCGCGCAATTTATAAACGCTTCACTTGCCACTAAACGACCTTCGCCCCATTCAAATAATACTACTCCAGAAACTCAATTTTTCGCTGAAGCTTCGCCAATAAGGTAATTCAGCCCCTCGATCACGAATATCGCAATTGTTTTCGGCGCTGGCGCCAGCTCGCCTCTATTTGGTGTCACCGATTTGCCCACCAAGTTCGGTATAAACTACTGAGAACTATTCAATATTCTGGTCACGAATATGAACTCACTCGGCAAGAAATCACTGGCTGGTTGGCCCCATTACAGGCGATGACACAACACAACGCCTTTTTTGACCACGGCGTGTGTAGCACTGACTCCTGACTGTTTCGTGCCAAGCGCGCGCTGGGACCGTTAGAGAAGCATGATCAGACGAGGCAATACACCCTGGTTGCTTGCAATAGTAATCTTTTTTTTGCTAAGGCTCAGCCTTAGCAGATGAAGGGGTAACCATTTCGGGGAAGGGTGTAGACAAGGGAAAGTGGCCTTGTTGTCACATGTACCTTCCCTATCTTTCTTCCATCCTTAGCTTCACTGACATCCCATGCAGATGTGATATTTGTGTTTAGGAGGCCAAACTACCCCTGTAGACAAGTTCTCAGCGAACTTAGTGATTTTGAGTATTCTGGCGCCGACGCCAGGCAGCAGGCCAAGCGAATGTGATATTCGTGTACAGAATGTCGAACTAAACCCGGAAATCAATTTTCAGCAAACATCGCTCACGTATAAAAAAGCCGGTAAAAGACTGTCCTGATTTCGAAGTATTGAATAATAGCTATTGAACAGTGCTGGAAATTTCTTCTGTCTTTACCAGGGAGGTCGTTCAGGACGTGGCGCGCTTTTTGAAAAAGGTTTTTTGCATTATGTGGGGTCACGAGCCTAGAGTACCAAATTGACGTTCATTTTTTCTGAACGCCTCTGGGATTACCAAAAAAGGAGTGAAAAAATGTCTGTATAAACCGATCGTTTTTGAGCCTCTATGGGCTCTAAATCACTTGCAAATTTGACCAGTCGCTGAGTGGAGGGTCCTTATAAAGGTACTATAGGAATCGAGGAGGAAAGTAGTCCTAAATGGGGTCTCACTTGAGGCACGTGAGAATGAGCGGCTCTGAGCGGCTCGTTGGAATCGTTTCTTCAACGATCGAAGCGGTGTTCAGGCACAACGATCGGATGGCCTAGTGGATAGCCTGGATTATCAATCGGACAGTGGGGGACGGTTGATGGTTCGACTCCTCTCGGCTTGCGAGTTTTTGCATTTTTTATTTTCCGTTGTTGTCGCTTTGGTATATGAGTGTTTATGAATTTTACTTGGATATCTACTATTTATAGGCACCTTCTAAATAGTTTTACCCCATAGTCGGTGCTATTCAACAATTTCGATTTTCACATACCATTAAGCAAGAAATTGTCTGAAAGTTGAGCTTTATATGTTATTCTGTGCCCTGATTACGACTATGGCATCTGCTTTTAGCTGTAGTGCAATTTATCCCCAATTTGGAGCCAAGTCTTTCTCTCACTGGACTCGCTATTTACATTCACTTGAGGGACTTTCAGAGCCATTCTGGCACCAGATTGCGTCAAGAATAAATGTCAGAATCGTGATCACGACCATCAATTACCCCTATAGGCAAGCTTCCAGCCGAAAAAATTTTTTTGACTTCCTTGAGTTGTGATAGACCATTTGGTCGAGAACAATGACAGAACTCTCACACCTTTGGAGCGGTGATGACGTAACAATGACGTGGTAGGCCGCGAGGCAGCCGTATCGCGGATTCGGTGCTCATAAGGTCCATTCATGCCTGGAATGGGCATGGGTAGCCGCAGAACAAGTGAAAAACCACCCTGGGCATTTGTCGACCCCTAGCGACTGCTTGCTCAACGAAGATGTCGTCCTCCCCTTTCCATTTTCTAAAGGGTTCGGCAATCTAGGCTGACCCGCCCACCTGCTTTTCGCGGACTTTCGATATTTTCTCAAAATTTTTGCACTTTAGGGCTGCTGCCGGGAGCCCCGCCCACTGTGAATGGCTCTGCCCACTTCGAAGAAGCCCCGCCCACTCTTCAAAATTGGTGCAGACCGGCAGTATAGAGCCTTGGCTTGCATGCTAGGGTATTGCTGACCATTCGGAATAAACTTTGCCGGATTTTCTTGTTCCGAGTGACGAACCCTAAAATGCAAAAATTTTGAAATAATATCGAAAGTCTTTCTTTTTCGCTTACTTTTTTTCTATGAGGCGACTGCCTCATAGAAAAAAGGTAAGCGAAAAAGGTAAAAAAGGTAGATGGTGCTTTTTATCGGGACCAATGGCCCAAAATGCGGCCGATGGTAGTTTTTCATTTTCTATTTTCAACTCGGTCTGGATTGCTATTTCGTCGATTGTCGTTCCCTCATGTCTCTATGCTTTCAAACTGTCTTTTTGTTAAATCCTTATCTGTTCCATGTTACTGTAGCTATTATGAACATACCCTGTCTTCCATATAACACAGATTTGGTTCAAGTTTGTACGCACGTTTACATTTCATGATAGACACATACATAATTTGCATTTAAGGTCAATTAACATTGCTATCCTTGTTACTTGTGGGCCCTGCGCGTTTTTTCTTCTTTTTTTCATTTTTTTCTTCTTTTTGTTTTTTTAACATGTCCCACACTTCTAACACATCATCATTTACACACAGGATCATTTACACACAACAACAACTGAAGAACATGAAAGAAAGGAGCAAAGCAAATAGAGAAAAAAGACGAGAGAAATAATGACGCAGCTGAACTATTCCTACCACAGTCTTCCGAAATCAGGCCGTTTTTTAAAGAATTTCTTTCTAGGAGATTGAAAGTTTTTCAGATTTAGCTGAAAGTTTGCTTTCAGAGATAGTTCGACCTCCTGAACACCACTATCACATTCGCTTACCCCGAGACTGCCTGGCAAATCTGTTTGGCCCAAATCCGTTTTGCGCCCATGTCACAGACGCCGGCGCCAAGACACCCTAAATTACCAAAGTCGATGAAGACTTATACACGCGAGTTATTTTTCATCCTGATCACAAATATTGTCTTGGCCGCGCTGATGTAGGACACTAGATCATCTGCGCTCTGCTGAGGCTGAGCCTAGCCTGAAGGGAATCACTCTTCCCCTAGGTTTGGCCTTAGCAGAAGGCTGAATGGCGCTGGTAGTCGAAAAATGAATGCCGTCATGATCAAGGCATCAAACACCTGTTTTATTGATTTTGGAGAAAAAACGGTAGTGACACCAGATTGACGCCAACTTCAAAAATAAGGTCATATTTGTAATTAGAATGTCAATTAATCCCTGTCCAAATGGCGCCAGCACCGAAAATGAATGAGCTCTATTGAACTATTCCTACCCTCTGGCTATAGATGTTATACGATGTCCTGATCACGAACATGGCATTGATTTCTTGACACCAGCGGCATTTAGCTATCTGCTGAGGTCCCTGGGAGAAGGAGTGATTCCCTTGGCCAGACTTAGCCTCAGCAAAGCGCAGAAGATCATAGGGTCTTACATCAGCGCTGGCGCCTGGAATAAATGTCATGTTCGTAATCGGGTTGCCAAATAATCCCCATATGTAAGTTTTCATCGATTCTGGTGATTTAGGGTGTTTCAACGCCAGGGCCGGTGGTGCGGACGCCAGGAGGTTTTGGTCCAAGCGAATATGATATTCATGTTCAGGAGGTCAAGCTACCACTAGGGACAAGTTTTCAGTCAATTTGGCGATTTAGGGTATTTGGGCGCCAGCGCCTGTGCCGCGGGCGCCAGACAGTTTCGGGCTATAATGTGATATTCGTGCTCAGGAGGTCGAACTGCCAAAGTTAGCAAATTCTCAGCCAAATCTGCCCTCATAGAAAAAAAGTTGGTAAAAACCGGCCTGGTTCCGGGAGAGTGGTGTAGGAATAGTCTAGTAGTGCCAATGAATGTTATATTCGTGATCAGTCTTCCGGATTACCCTATAGTCAAAATTTCAGCAAAAAAATTTTTTTGAGTTTTTGGGGCAGGAATAGTTCAATAGTGCCGAAATAATTGATGAAGACTTCAGAAAATCTCTAGCTAGGCGTGGGATACGGTAGCACGAAAGTGGTGCAAAGGCAACTAGCAGGTGGGCCGCTTTGTATAGCTCAAAGTCTCAAATCTGGTCGATCCATGTGATGCCGAGAAGGTCGTTGTCGTCGGCATAGCAGATGCCATGTCCGGGACGAGCCTTTCCTCGATTGACCATGACCAGGGAAGCGGCCTCGAAGCTTCCATGAATTGGTAGTGGGGATTCATCGGCTCCTTTAAAGACGACGGAGGTCTTCTGTAGATGAGGGCTTCCGAGCTGCATTCAAAAAGGACCAGAAATGATGGTGATGTCTGCGCCGGTGTCTAATTGGAGGCGGGTGTTATGTGCGTGGATGTGAACTTCCGAGTACTTTCGGACATCTCCTGGACGGCCGATGACGCATTGGCACCACATGTGCGGTGGTGACTGCTGCGACGTCGTCCCGCAGTCCTCCTGGCGGCAGAGGCAGCTTGGCGGTTTTCTGTTCAGTCTTTCTTTCAATGTAGCTGCTGGGAGATTGGACACGGTGATGGTGGCAGTGATGATTTGGTTGGGCGGGGCAGGCGGTGCTTTCTCCTTCTGGACAACATCCACTTCTTGTGAATTGACGGCTTCGACGATTCTGGAGTCATCCTTGAGCAATTTCCAGGTATGGTATTCCGTAGCAAAATCGTCGATGGTGGTCTTGTCGCTTTCGTCCAGCTTGCGCAGGAAGCGGACACGGTAGTCGGCGAGTTCTGGAGCTTGGAAAACGAGAACCAGAGCCAGACACTCCAGAGTTTCTTGCCTGATTTCCTTGAAATTGGCTTCCGTTGCACGGGCCTTCAGCGAGTTGACAAAGGTGTCGATGTCTTCTTTCGGCGAAAAATTCATCCGAAAGCATCCAAACTGGCGGCGGAAGAGACTTTTCTTGGTTCCGAAGACGTCTTCAGAGCATCAGTGTTTTCGTCCAGTTCAGGTCTTCGGGCTCCTTGGGAAGAATGTGGCGGAACAATCGTGTATGACTTGCAGCGTCAAGGGCAGAGACTAGGAGACGCGTCTTGATCTTCTCCTCCATCCATTACCAGTCGAGCTCAAGTACGTCCTTGTGCCGGCTGAACCACATGTTGGAGCAATCGTCTTGGTCGGCGTCGTACGTGAACTTGTCGATCCTTCTTGCCATACGGTCGAAGACAGATCCCTGCGGCGTGGTTGTGGGCGCTGACATCTTCTGGAGCAGGTTGATGAGGAGCTTCTGCTGGGTGGCGTTCATTTGCACGAGATCTTTGAGTGGAGCGTCCTCTGGCATCATTGCGGCGGCAGTGTGGTCCTCGAAGTCGTTGTCCTGATTGCCAGTTGTTGTGTCCTTGGGAATAAGGCAGCAGCAGAACATTTACTTGGAGACAATAGGATAGCAACTAGCAAAGTGACCCGTTTATATACTGCTCTGCCTGGTCAAAGTATCCAGTTAAACCAGACAGATATTACAGTACAAGATCAAATACCTACACATACATGAGATCAGGGTGCCTCAACAAGCTTCGAATTAGTTTAAATTCTTATAGCAAAGAAAACAGAATAAAAGAAATAAAATCCGATGACAACCTGACGGTATTAAAACCACTGAATGAGTGACCGGTGAAGGTGGCTTCATCTCAAACTAAAGTTGACCCCCTCCACTTGAGTTGCCGCAGTGGAAGACCGCAGAGTGAGCTCACGGAGCTGACCAATGCCCCGGCACAAAGAACTCGACCAAGGGACGATAGTTAATCGCGTTATGAATATAATGTATAAACAGTTTAATAGCCGAATATAGTAGCAGAAAAGAATATGCTGGCTGCAGTTAGGACCCGGTACAAGAGGGATTTAGGAGCACAGACACTTGAGTGTCCCAAATAGCTGCTGGATTCCCTGATCAACACAATTGTTTTGCCTTGAGTGCAGCTCCGAAGTCCCAAACGCTACGCGGACCTTTCAAGCTTGATTGAGTGCACTGTCAAATGACAGTGTTACATTTGTGGAGCGCCAACCCGTTCTCACACATGGGAACGACCGTATTTAAAGTGAGCGTAGTTCACCTTTAAATGAGCGGTCGGAAGGTGTTGAAAAAGACTCAGTATAACGTACCCAACACCCTATTTACATGTATCAGGCATGGAAGAGCACGAGCGTAAACCTACGATCTGGTTGGCGATCTACGAGGGACCAAAAGCGCAAAAGTCATTCAGCATTGAAAACCAAAAGAGATACAACAACGTCTGAATGTCAAGGGAACTTTAGCTGGATCACATTTATTTTTGATCAGGTTATAAAGTTGAGCAGCCCTATAAAGAAGAAGGAAAGCATTGCTATGTATCTAATAAAAGTACCAACTGCTTTTTCTACACGCTTCTGCTTATTCAACACGTCCAGACATACAGCCGTTATCCCCGAAAACGATAGCGTAGGACGGCGGCGTGGCTTGGAGCGCGCCAGAGCAGATTGAAGCGGACTCAGGATAAGACCACTGTTGCAACGAGATCACTCTAGCTGTGCTTCCGGCCGCGCCACGTCAAACGCCCCAGTCGTTTGCATGGATCACCTCTTTTGCGGACAAAGCAAATTAAGAAGTCCCTCTGTGCTTAATATTCTATATTCTACTCATTACCTACTTGTTGACTCGTTTTCATGTAACGAAGCGCGCCAAAGAAATTGAATCTCACTTCAGTGGGCCGTGCATGTACAGCAAAAGAATACAATAAACTATTTCGAATTTTTATGATTGTCCCGATCCCACTGTAATGGCTGAAATTGAATTTAATAACAAGCTGCCTGAATGAATGTGTATGAATGAGCCGCGAAGCCTGGGAGCTTTGACGCTCCCATTGCTGCGATTTTTGTCGAACAATTATGTTTCAATCATGAAAAGGCGCTGTATTTTAGATTCTCCAAATGCCGAAAGTCTTCGTTTCACCACGGATAATCTACTTCGTTCCCCATTTGAAATTCAATATATCGTGCCATGTCAGTGGTGGACCAGCCCCTCGATCTCAGTGGTTCTACAACGGACGTCGCATATATCCAGACCATAAGTACTACATTTCCTTCAAGAGTATGTGAGATTTGGTCTATTGTGCATATACTGCTTTAATTAAGGAGCTGGCAAGGGAACCCAGCAGGTCGATCCCGCCATTTGCAATGGAATGTATTGGGTTGGCACATAAGTAATGGCGCTTTTTTCAATTGAAAATTTTGTTCCGAATGTGAAATGTTTTGCAGGCAATCTTGATATCATCTGATAGGAAACTTCTCGTAGTATAATAATATCAAGACAGCTTTGGTTGAGGAGAAAACTTTCGTGAATTTTTTAGTCGTTGAATTTGAAAGCGAAGTCGGCGGAATTTAGCACCTTCGACAACTGCCTCTACGTCTACTCCAAAAGCTAAAATCGCTTAAGCTGCTCCATACAATTGGAAAAGGTTGAGCTCGAAGTCTTAGCAAGGGAATCTCAATAGGACGCTATGGAACTAATTTCAAAAATTTCAAAGTTCCCAAACTTCACCTCTCCGATATTGGGCAGGCTCTGAAAATTATTAATGCGAATAGTTGAATGTTTCGCTGATATCTTTTGCATGTTCTGATAGCAAATTTTCGTGGCTCTATAACAATGCGATGGAAATCTATTCTCCAGAGCTGTTTGCTTTCAGTTAATTTCAGGTTATCATTACGGAACTGATGGTCGATGAGAAATATCGCTCCTTCCACGAATTTTATGCTAATAGTTGAATGTTTCGCTAATGTGTTTTGCATGTGTGATGGCAATTTCGTGCTCTATAATGCAATTATAAAAAACCGTTCGATTTCCTTGTTTTTCATGTTGGTAATATGGAATGTATGGATTTTAACCGAGAAGGCATTGAACAGCTGGCTGATCGGTGGGAGGAGGTTGTAAGAAACAATAGGGAATATGTTACTAACTAGTTTATTGTGGATATCTATATTTTTATAGTGTTGCAAATACTGTGTTTGAAATTTACTATGGAAAACAACAAAAATCGTGAGGTATGGGTCGACCGGATGTCTGCACGGTCAACGTTGTCGGTTGTGCTATTTTCCAGAATCAATTGTGAGCCGTCCTAATACTAATCTGTTACTCTATGCCTTACTCAAACCATGGCGATTCTATTGCGCTACTTTAGAAGTTTTGAAGCTTCCGTGGACAGCAGTAGGGAGAGGAAGTCGGGAACGCTAATTCTTAGCGATCTCACGTTTCGTAATGATAACCTGAAATTACCAGAAAGTAAACAGCTCTGGAGAACAGATTATCATTGCAGTGCTATAGAGCACGAAATCTGCTATCAGAATATGCAAAACATATCAGCGAAACATTAAACTATTAGCATAAAATTCCAGGTGGAACAGACCTGCCCAATATCGGCGAGGTGAAGGTTGGCAACTTCGAAATTCTTGAAAGTCGTTCCGAAGCGTCCTATTAAAGTTCTATCGCTGAGAATTCTAACTCAACCTTTCAAAAATGCATGAAGCAGCTTAAGCGATTTAAGCATTCGAGTAGACGTAAGTAGAGGCAGTTGTCGAAGGTACTGATTTCCGCTGGCTTCACTTTCAACTTCAACGACTAAAAAATTCACAAAAGTTATTCCCTCAACTAAAGCTGTTTTGATATTCTTAGACTACGAGAAAATTCCTATCAGATCATATCAAGCTTGCTTGCAAAACCTTTCACTTTTGGAACAAAATTGTCAATTGAAAAAAACGCCATTACTTATGTGTTAACCTAATATATGGATGGATGTGTCTTGGGCCGGTAAAATCCAACCTGCCCCGGAATCCGGGGAAGGATTCTCCGAAGGGACCATTTATTCTCTGCTCTGCTCGCACAAATTTGGAAGGATAATTGGTTTCGGCAAGCGACCGGTGGTGCAGTGAGGTGGATGAGGGTATCGCTTTAGAGGAACGAGGCCATGTTGGAATCCTTGACTCTTGCAAATCTTTCTTTTGTTTAAAACAATTCGTATGAGCCTCAAGCAATTCTGTATAGCTAGTTCACCTGGTTCTTCGATTATTTGACATTAGGAAATGCAAATTATCCATTCCTGGTAAGGAGTACTCTCAAAGGCCTAACCACTAACATTATTTCCTCAATGTATCAACGGGACTCTATTCTGTCTTTTGTCTCCGGTAGTTTTTCAATTCTGCTCACCTAGATTCAAAAACTTCTCCTGCTGTTGGTATTTCGTGAGATACTTCGGAGCACATCATTTTGTATCCGAAACCCCTCTTCAGTGTTGCTTCCCTCTGGACTAGTGGAGAACTGTAATTGTACTGTGTGTGGAGAGCACTTCTTCATTTGCTGTGCTCATTGTGAGAATATGTTTTGTTTCCATCACTCCGTGGAAGAATTTCACGTGTGCTTTTGGACCATGAAAACTTAGTTTTCCACGAATCTGATAAGAAAAGATATACTCTTCTTCTTCTTCTTCTTCTATTTTCTTCTTTTCTTGCTTCTTCTTCTTCTTCATTCTTCTTCTTCTTCTTCTTTTCTTCGTTCTCTTCTTCTCTTCTTCTTCTTCTCTCCTAGTGCTTCTTCTTCTAGCGTTAGTCCCGCGCCGTCGAAGGTCCGCTGTTCTTGTTGGACGTCGCCATTTCTTCCGATCCACCGCATCTTCTATTCAGTGAGACCTTTTGATGACGTCAATCCATATTCTCTTTGGGGCTCCTCATGTTCGCTTGCCCTCTGCTTGGAATTCCAATGCCTTCCTTATTGGGTGCTCCTCAGACCTCCTTAGTACGTGCCCATACCATTGCAGTGCTGCTCGTGCCTTCACTGGATCGGAGCCGTCTGTGTGGTCGCCCTAACGTCCTCGTTTCTGACTCTGTCCTCCGTGTCCAACCGCAGACCCATCTCAGCATCCTCATTTCAGCTGAATGGAGCTGCCTTTCATGGTCCTTGCAGATGGGCCAGCACTCACTGCCGTAGACCATTGTGGGCCTTATCACCGCCTGGTACACCTTGCCCTTGAGAGTTTTTGAGGAACGCCGGTGGCATAGGATGCCAGTGGACTCCCTCCATTTCATTCAGGCTGCGTTGATTCGCGCCTTCACCCCTTGGTCCTGGATTTCTCTCTTGCTCCGCTATCAGGGCGATGTCGTCAGCTTAGAGGATGGTTTTCAGTGGTCCCTGCATGAGATCTTTTGCCATGACAAGAGAAAGAGGAACGGGCTGAGGGCTGATCCTTGGTGTGTGCTCCCCAACCGTGATGTTTACCTTTGTTCTCCTTTGTCAAGCCATGCGAGGTGCGTACAGCTGCTTTAGCCCCATCGTATTATGTACTTCACTATGAAGACGAGGTGCCTCGGAACGTCACGTTCTGTAAGCGCTCTTCAGAGTACAGGCCGAAGCAGGCGGTCAAATGCCTTCTCAAGGTCCAGGGAGGCTAAGTAGTAGGGCCGCTGCTTTTCTCGATACTTCTCCATCAGCTGAATGAAGATGGCGTCAGTGGTGGACCTTCCGGGCATGAAGCCGAAATGTTCCTGCGAGATAGCGACAAGTTCCCTCAGCCTTGTATTGACCAGGCGCTCTCACAGCTTGATGGTATGGGGAGTCAACTTGATGTCGAGGGTAGTTGGAGCACTCTGTAGTGTCCCCTTTATGTTTGAAGATGGGGACGATTGTGACGCTCCTCCACGCATACCGCATCCTTCCTTCAGCCGTTAGGCAGCATTCATACTTCGCGACAGCAGCGGCGATCGCGGCGACCTCGGCGACCTCGGCGATCGCCGCGATCGCCGCGGTCGTCGATACGTGGCAGAGCGCTATTATGGACTGCTTGCTCGATAAATAAGGGAATCCAACTTGTGAGACCTTCTTTTCTCTCAATAATGGCTACTAACTGATAACTTACGACTTTCTATACATAAGCGGATCTGGAATATGAGGTGAGGAGGTTTCGCTTTTTTTACGCCGGGATGAGGCCGACTCCATTTTCAGGGTGAGCTTCTTTTTGTATCTTTTGTTTTTATTGTTTCAATTTATGCAAGCGCCTTGAAATTTCCTATCGTCTGGACTACTGTTCCAACTTCCAAAACATTTATAGTTTACAAGTTTCGAGTTCAAAGAACGAAGAAAAAAAGAAACAGAAAGACACTCACCAAATAACCAAAACACTAATCATTTTACGCAACATCAGCAGGTGAAAACTTGAGAACCTCATGTATAAGCTCGACGAATGAAAAAAGAAACAATGAAAACCTACCCTAAGCTCTCACACTTTTTTCTCATTTCTATCATCAAGAAAGAAAGTAGAAAACAAAAACCATTAAGTTGGGTTCACCTTTCTTTGTGCCGAACCAAACTCAGTATCTAGGAAAATTGCAGCTGAAGGAAAAAAGCATGAAATTGAGTAGTTTCATCCCAGAAGCCTTCGGAGCGCAAGTAATAGCGTTGGGGCGCGCTCTGCCATGTATTAGGTTGTTGCATAAGTTTCCTCCTGCTTTGATCCTTCCTTATTTCGTTTGCGTGGAGGTAGGTATTTCGCCATCACGTATGCATGACGTGTACATGATACTCTTTCACCACACCTATCACTCACCCACCCTGCATTTGCAGGCTACAATGCCGCACAATTACCAGTGCATGATCCGATCACTGATCCTGTTCACAGAGGAGACGCGGTCCGAGGGACTCTGCCACCGCTATGACCACTTCATTCCGTTTGGTGTCTCCCCCTTTGTATGATAGATGATTTTGACACCTTTTCTAAGCTCGCGCGCCTTCGCACCATTCCATCGCGTTTCCTGAAGGCATAGGAATTGTATATTCCTGCCCCTCATGAGGTCGGCAACCTCACGAGACTTCCCGGTAAGCGACCCCACGTTCAGGGTCCCAATTGACTAGCTTCTTGCCGAGGTTCCTTCACCCGCTTGGTAGCGCTTGCAATACTAACCGCAGAACTCGGACGAGGGGTTCTGCGCGTACCAAGTTCTGCCGGTAGTATGCGAAGGTTCGCAGTCAGTGTCGAGACACGCTTCCGGGGTGACGTCCTAGCTTCAAACTCGATGCTGCAACTTGTTGCATGATTGTTTGTAGAACAGGTTCCATCTCAGCGCCCTGTCACTTGGCGTTGACGCAGGCTATCGTCCCCATTTTTGCAATTTTTCAAAAGCATGGTTTGTGGGCCTCGACAGGGATTCGAGAACTCGTTGGCCTTAAAGTGCGAACATGAGTCCGCATTTTTACTTCTTAGTCCGAGTCCTTCACCCCTTGGTAAAGCGCTTGCAATACTAACCGCAGAACTCGGACGAGGGGTTCTGCGCGTCCAAGTTCTGCGGTTAGTATGCAAGGTTCGGCATCAGTGTCGAACACGTTCCGGGTGACGTCCTAGCTTCAACACTCGATGCTGCAACTTGTCATGATTGTTGTGGACAGGTTCCTCCATCAGCCGCCCTGTCAACCTTGGCGTTGACGCAGGTATCGTCCCCATTTTTGCAATTTTTTCAAGGCATGGTTTGTGCCTCGACAGGATCGAAACTCGTGGCTTAAAGTGCGAACATGAGTCCGCATTTTTACAACACTCGACTATCCTGCCCTTGATAACAAGATACACTCTCAGGAAAAATTCTCTAAAGACCCTAGAAATGGATAGTTTGCTTCCGGCAGTTTGTCGCCCCTGATGATCGTTTGTCTCCTGATGCCATATAATTGAAGAATCAGGTAAATTGGCTGAACAGAAACGTTGTGGGACTCATATGATGTGTTCCGAAGAAAAGAAAAAAATTTGCAAGAGTCGAGGATTGTAACATGCGACCTTGTAAGAAACGGTCACATGTTCCAATCCTTAGTGTAGTGGGTAAGTGGCGCTTGCCCACTACACCACCGGCAGCTTAACCAGCCACTTATCATTCCGAGCTTGTGCGACCAAAGTAGAGAATAAATGGTTCTTAACTTCCTAGGGCTACTAGGTAATTTACGCAAAGGACAGGATCGAAGTTTCAATATTTTATGGTGTGTGATGTGATAGTGGGCAATTTGGGATGGAATGTAATGTTTGTATGTAATTTCTATGATTTGTACTATTTAGGTGTTTAGATCATTAGTTTATTCATGTGAAATTCCTACTTTCACCTACCAAAAATGAGGCCAGCCAGATATGCCTTTTAAAGGGACCTAGGGATCGTGTATTCTCCCTATTTGATGATTTGCGGGTCTCAGGATATCTGGCAACCGAGAACCCCCCCGCCCCTCTCGGCGGGCGAGCAGGCAGATCCTTACGTATCTATCTTTCTCATTAGAGTCAACAGATAGAGCGGAGGGGGTCTTACCGGGATCATGTTTCGGGCGGGGGGGGGGAGGAGGTGGGGTCGTGCTGACACCATCATATCGCTCATCACGATGCTGTACCCTGTGAACAGTCCGCTAAAATTGACAGCAAAAACTATTGCTTCGTAACTTGTGACAAGATGAACCCTACGTGGCATAAGGTGACCTGCATTACATCAAAGACTACCATCTTTACCCTTTACAGTACCAGTCTAAATTTCGAGAGGCTGAATTCCCTTCCCCCCACCCCACTTCCCTGAAATCCCCCCCCCCCCCCAAATCCCTGTTATACTTGCATTCACGAGACGTCTGTGATTAAATTGCCGCTTTGAACCTAATTTGTCGTAGTTGCTGATCAGCTGCTCAACTTTTCTTTGCGCATGCCTTGTGCTCCATTTACAACTACCGTAAATGTGGACAATATTTGCGCGTTTTCTGTAGACTAGGGGGGGGGCTCGTCATCTAAAAAATCGTCGCATAGCTCCTGGAAGAGTTTCTATTGGGTACTACAAGAAAAATCTTCATTTGATTTCGTGGTAAGCCAACCACGGAAGCAAATGAAGATTTTTCTTGTAGTACCCAATAGAATTGCTTGTCAACTTTTCCATTGATGCTTTATGTTTCAAGTGTCATACGCGAAAATTTCTCTATTTAGATGATCTTGTCGTACGTGACCCAATACAAAATGATGTGGGTGTTTATGAGTGCCATGCAATTTCGACTGCCGGAGTGCATATAGACGCTGCCAAAGTTTTTGTTGCCGGTCAGTCTCACATTCTCATGAGAGCTGCCATGTTGAGAGAACTTACTGATAAAGTCTATACCGAAAGCGATCAGCAGCGTTATAAGTCGTTTAGTATTAGCCTTTTCTTCATTTCTAAGAAGATGGAAGAGTTCCAGTTGCTCCCCTTGTAAAGCTAAAGCAGAGCACATCTCCACTTGGAAGAAGAGACAACGTTTTTCTGGAATGCATAGTAAGAATAAATGAGATTTAAAGGTACAAAAATTTTGAATATTGAAGTTTTCTGTTCATAGATTCTGGCAGGCATACCAACACCTCAAATAAAGTGGTTCAAGGGTGTAAGGGAACTTCTGCAAAGCAGTAACGAGCGTATGGTCTTAAATGGGACACATCTCAAAATAAACGTGAGTTTGTCACGAACTTTGAAAGTGCTTCGCCTATGTTTGTACGCTCTCATGTTCTCTTTCGGAGAATCACATTTGCGACCCGATTAACATATTCGAACTCTTTTATTGGAGGATGCTCGCGAAACTGACACTGGCTCATATTCGTGTGTCGTTGATAATATTGCCGGGAGTGAAATAAGTGCAGCAAAAATCGTGGTGGGAAGTGAGTTCATTTAATGTTCACGAACATATGTGCATGATATATTTGAAGAGAAATCCGTGTATTGTGGATAGTGGCGCTCACTTACAAATATGTAGTCGCTATAGATCTTCTCAGGGAAGGGAAACGCGGAAAAAAACCGCAGCGAACACCCCAAGCAAAGAACTGGTAGCCTCTTTGGGCGAGTTTTTCGGACTGTTCGTTTCGTACCAGTAAAGCTATATCCTGCCACCTCCAGCTCGACATTGGTTTATCGGTTTCTTTCCGCATCATTTAATACTAATACCGTCACCCAACGAAAAAAAAGAGAAAACGTATCGTAAAATTGATTTTGTGACAGGAAATGGCCTTTGAGTTTTGGTGGGCGGCACAACTGGGGAGGCGCCAGAAATGCCACGTATGAGCGTCACAGCGTTTTCGTCACTTACCGTAAAGCCGGGATGAGATTAGAGACTGAGAGAGCGTTGCTCAAGCGCTGGGAGCGTCTTCAAAGTTATGCGAACGGCTTCCTTTACTATTTCAGGTGTGCCGACGATAATTTCTTCCCCAGAAACCGTCCGAGTAAACGTCGAAGAAGAGGTTAATGATTATGTGCAGGTGTTTGCAGAGATTCGAAAATGTACGCTCCTATGAATGCTGGATCGGTGGTTCAGGTCACGCTTCAATGCACAGCAGTCGGACAACCATCACCAAGGATCGCTTGGCAACGCAATGGAATTCCGCTCGACTTGTTAAACTATTCTCGCTACACTGTGCTCTCTAGTGGCCACCTGTTTATAACAAGTCAGAATTGCGAAGATCTCGGTGGTTAAAAACCCGTTTAGATTAATGTGAGTCAGCATTCAGATGCTCAACTTGAGGATCAGGCAAGCTTCACATGTATAGCAGAGAATGATTATGGCGCCCAGTCAAAAACCACATTGGTCGTTATTTCTGGATTAGGTACATCTTAGTGAGCATAGCAGTAGATAGAACATCATAGAAATGAAATTCTTTGACAGCTTCTCCAGTGCTGGGTCATGCTCCACCTGAACAGCAACTTATTGAGGGTGAAGATCTACGACTGTCCTGCGTAGTTGTTCTCGGAAGTCCGAGACCAGAGATCAAATGGTTCAGAGACGGCTCTCCGATCAAGCCCAGTCCTTCACTCAGTGTAGGTTATTCAATTTCCGTCGATGGTGGTTAGCTCGTTATAGACAATGGTATCTTTTACTTCATAAGTCTACACTAAAAACATCCACACCTTCATCTCAAATCAGAGATTGTTCGGCATGTATTCACTTCATAACCCTGCGTGTTACGTGAATGCCCGAACGGACATTCAACCGTGATATTGAGAGGTGTACCTTACCTTGAGCGATCCGAGATCGTTACAATATTTATCTGGCCAACATTTCGGCAGTAGTGCCATCTTCAGAACTTGCTCGAAACATATTTCTGAAACAATTCGTCTCAATCATACTTCGGATTGCATAATGAAAATCCAAAGTCAAGCAGCTCATGAAACTGTATCGTAAAGAGGGCTAGCCTTCTAGGAGATGTCACTTTCAGTTGGCTTATAGATGAAGGTGTGACGCTTTAATATGCATTCGAAACCACCCTGCGTTTGGGGGGATGTTGAACACAATTGGTCCGAGTAGAAACGCCGTAAGGGACCTCTCGACACAAAATCGATGGCGAAGGTCAATATTTTTGCAAGGATTGTTAAAAGGGACACCTCCTGTAGATCGCTGTGCATCGCCCTCAATATCGTTTTCCAAGGTACCAGCCTCAACCCCCGGCCCTAGCGCGGGGGAGGGATTGTCCGAGTTGATCAGACCGTATTTCGTAACCTCCACTACCATAGGCATATCTGATACTATCGTGATACTGAAATTTGTGGTCATCAAGAGGAGTGGACATCCTTGACTTTTCTAGACCTAGTTGTTCCCAAACCCTAACGCTGGTCAGATTCCTCCAGATTTTCCTCCCCGTCTACACCAGGAAGGTAACAACACGTGGTCGTGCAATTGCCCCCCCCCCTTTCCGAAAGGGCAGAGAAAAAAAGGGGTTTGACGAAGTCGTTCATAAAGCTAGTTGCGACCAGCTGTCTCTTCAATTTTGGGGAGGAACTTCAAACACTCTTACATCGTCTTGAATATTTGCTTTTTGGAGGCAAGCCCGAATAGCAGAGCTCATCTTCACGAAAATGAAATAAACAGAAAGATAATTTTCCTGCTCTCTCTCTCTCTTTCTTTCTCTCTCTCTTATCCGTCACCAGTCCTAGCACGCCGTTCAGCTGCCCACGGTTGAGATCACAGCCCTTCTGTTGCGAAACACGGTAAGCCAAAACTATTGACCCCTTCTGTATGCGCCTTCGGATGAAATTGCAGAAGCGGTCCAAAATGTCTCCGACAGTGACTTTTTTGGTGTTCAAGGGATGGGCAGAACTGTAATGGACGATGATATTCTTGTTGCTAGGCTTTCGATACCATCCCCGCAGTAGTTGAAGCTGCACGTTCAGAAAAGCCAGCCAATAATCTGTCGACTTTTAAAGCGTGAATTTTGTATGTTCAAATGCCGAGTATCAGTAGTTCGAAGCAGGTGTCCAGCATCTCGGCTCGAGTGGAACCTATGACAAAACAATCATTGTTGTACCAACGGAAGAGAACTTGCAGGCTTTTCGATTTTTGACAAGAATGCCACCGCAAGGTCTGGTGCTAACCCTTGCCCCATTGCTAGTTCCCTAACTGCTTATAGTGTTCCCCTAATCATCTAAATATGTTCAAAATCATGACTTGTGTGATGGAGGGTACGTACAGCTTTAGACTAGAGTGGTGGTCGGTGGAAATCCCTAGCACTGCCTGCATTGGTGCATCTTCGGAGACGTTCCTATGTAGAGATGTTACGTCGAACGACTCCATTACATTTTTTTCCTCCACACCGGCTTCGCCAAGTAGCTGACGGACCTTTTTCGTAATTGGCAAATGCGCAAGGACAAATCGGAGGAGCTGCGCAAGCATGATGTTAAAGAACCAAGTAGTTCTGTCTGTAGGGTCCCCAACACTGCTTGTAATGGGTCTAACCTTGAAGCTAGCTAGATCTTCTATCCACAGCTCTTCCAGGGTTGATTTTTGTGTTTTTATAAGCAGGTATAAAAACGGAAGTAGGGTAGATCGCATTCTAACCTGGTTACCAAGCTCTTTGGAAAGCTTCCAGAGACATCCTACAGATTATTCAACCATTCTACCATAATACAATCCCTAATTGTACACTGGTTCAAATCATTCACAAGTCTTGTCGGGCAACGAACCATGTCAAATCAGGTACCAGTACACCCAGCAGAATAAAGAGTCACCAGATTACGATGTCTTCGTGCTAGCTTCAAGGTAAGTTCGTTTGCATAGCTGCAAGGAAACGTGTCCAACTGGCCAGAATGCCTCTCTGCAGAGCTTTCGAGCCGTAGGGACCTGCGATTCAGGTTACACACAACAAAATTCTTACAGAATACTTCGGGGGGTTATCTCCTAGGTTGTGGGAGTTGTGTGCAGATTGTGTGTACAATGCTGCTTTCTATTCTGGACGCTTTTCGCGCCCGAATAGAGGCATTAGTAGCTCAATAGCATCATTCAACGCTGTGTCCAGCGAGTTCATGACGTTTATGCTGCGCATCCTTTTGCTAACAACACCTTTAATTCCTTGGCCATAACCATAACATCTCTTGAGAGCTCGATAGTATAGACTACGCGAGTTGGCGCGCGGCAGTCCGCAAACACCGCGCACTTGCAATGAAGCACACGCTCGCGATGAACTCATTACGTCGTTGAGTCAGATTGTGTTCACTTTTGTTTTCAGGCTCTTCTCTCTGATAGGACCTGGATTGTCATGACCGTCAGATCTTGTTTTTGCATAACTAGAATGATTGCCTGTTGGAAAAAAAGCGAAATACCACTGCAGCAATAACGAATCCATCGCGAGTGCAAGCCGATCCCAAGCATACGGTATTTGCAATGTTCGTGGACCTTTCTTGCCCTCAGCATTCCTCGGGACTTCTAAGGTACAACTTTTTGGTGATTAAGACCCCCTCTCTCACATCCTATCCCAGCTTACTACCTCATTTCGCGAAGAAGCCCAAAAATTCTCCAGTTTTTCTACAATATTTTGCCGTCGATCGCGACGGGGATAGGTCGTCATTAATCACTTAATAAACTCAAAAATTGCAAACAGCGCCTGCATAGTAAATTGAAACGCCACCAATCAGAGGAGGGAGAGTATATAGCACGTGTGAAACGGGGAAAAATCCAACACAGGAGAAATTTTTTCTCAACGCCGTCAATTTTCTCGGACGTACCCCTCCCCCTTCTCCCAGCGAGCAAGAACGACCCTTCAACCCATTGGAATTCTCTCAGCAGTCAGGATAGCGCCTGTAACACAGCATATATTGACTACCAAAAAAAAATTCTCAGACCACTACCACCCCTCTCCCTCTCTCCAGCCACAGGTCACGGCCCTCCCCTCGCTGGTGAGTTCATAACGTAGGACGTGCCCTGATAACGCCACCACATTGCGTGATTGCACTAATGGTAGGGACTTTATGGTATACGCCATGATTGCACTGTATTAACCTGTTTAAAGAAAGCATATTCGTTCAATTTGGATTACGCGCAGAAGTTTTGTTGGCAATGTGCAAACATAAGCGTCACTGTTTTGTTTGCCAAGTATGAGTGATATTATTTGTTTTCGATTACAGCGACTCGACTGTCACACTTTAGGACAATTTTTGATAATCATATGGTATCCATGTGACATATTCGACTGAGGATAGTTCAACATCATCGACAATGTTTGAAATTATTTTAAAGTTGCAATATGGTAAGGTTGCAACGAGTTGGGGGGGGGGGAGCGAAGAGAGCAGTGCGGCATTAACCTGCGTTCGGCTGCCTTGTTCTACCAATAGCGATCGGGTAGCGATCGATTCAGGAATCGCTAGTGGTGGGAACGCTGCAGGTGGATACCAACTGATTGCGACCCGACTGATTTCGGTGATTTAAACTGTACGTGATCGGCTCAGAAATTGTTGATGAGAAATGGACTGTATTACTTCTTTACGTTGAAAGATGAGTACGCGTGGTAACAACATATACTCGAAATCGCTGGGGCCGGGTAGGCGTGGCCACGTGTTTCAACTTAACCTTGAGGTGTCTATGCTTCTAGTGAGCATTTTCATCTTGACAACATTGTATTCTTGTCTCTGCTCAACACAGAACAAGATGACAGTTGTTCCAGACTGGAATATCCCACGAGTAATTAATTTCGTGCTATGTTCAAATGCCACGCCTACTCTGGGTCGGGGAAAAGGGGTGTAGTTATTCGAAATAAATATGTTCACTGTCAAACGGCTAATAAGGATCTTGGGCCCTATCTTGGAAACTACGAAAGTAATGAACGTTCACAGTGAGTCAATTTCGCTTGGAATCTGTACAAAAGGCGCACCCTATACAAACCAACGACAGGACGTTCCCAAGGAAGATAGAGAGGTACTACCCTCATGAACCGATCCTGCCATAGATTCATCCCCATGTCTCCATGAGAAATCTTTGAGATACTATCGAAACGAAGTATCGCAGTAGCCGCACTCTAGCACTGTCCGTCATGATGTTTTTCCTGCCAGATCGGCGAAGTACAATCTTGTGATGAGCTACATGCCCCAAAAGCGTCTTTTGCGCTCTTTATCAACCATCCAGCTTTGGCGCTCTAACCTAGGCTTGTTCCTCTTCCCAAGGGTGAGCAGCATCAGATATGGTAACCACGACATTGAGTATCCCATATCAGGCTCACCTCTTGTGTGTGTTATGGAACGCAATTCATGAGTGGGTGTGATGAGAAGCCTGATGTGATACCACAGCAGTACTGTGAATGCAGTAGTAGGCACGAAAATTCATCAGATTACAAGAACATATTGTTAGAAAATGCAGAATATTGTGGTGTTGTGGCACTGCCGTTCACGTTGCGGAACGAAGTTGGAACGTTTGGAGATGAGAGCAACCCTGGTCGGCGGCGACGGCAAAGACGAGGAGGTTTCGGCCAAGACCATGAGAAGCAACTCCCACTGTACAACTGGGCTGCCATTTTATAGCAGACCCATATTCTTATTAATCACCGGTAAGGTGATCTCTTCAAGATTGCAGGGTTGCGTTCTGCGATCCCTGGTCTCACGGGCCAATATCTGCGGAACTACGAAAAGTTCTCCCCAAAAATATGCGAGTTCGTTAGAGATGAAATTCTTCCAGAAGGACGTGGCCAAAGTTTTCGGCATACGAGTTCATTGATGATCACACTTTCTCAGAAGACACAGCAGGCTTGCAATACTTAAACTTGGGGGCGTCTGTATAGTTAATACACGCAGTATGGCATACTAAAAGCGAAATGATTAGGTGAGGGAAACGCCATGCATTTACCCAAAAAACTACTCGTCAGTTGTTTTTTGACCGCTTCTGTATATTTTGAATGGACGAGGACGACCAGGTATTACGGACGGAAAGTCTGCCGTTTTTGGGGTTGTAACATCTATTCTCATAACATAACTTGGAACACAGGCACACACTTTTTTGAATATTTGGTTAGATAACGAATAACATGAGACATCCGAAAATCGCAACTGCTGAAAAAGATTGTAAGAAAACCGGACACTATTCAACCTACTCCAGTCCTCCGAAATCGGCTGATTTTTACCAACTTTTTGTATTAGGGCAGATGGCTGATGTTGTTTACAAGGGTAGTTCTGCCTCCTGAACACGAATATCACATCCGCTTGGACTGAAACTGCCTGACGCCTGCGCCACAAGCGCCGACGCTAAAACATCTCTAATCACCACATTCTCGGGAAGTAGTCCCCAGTTTGTTGTCATAAACATGAATATTACATCTGCTTAGCTCGCGCCAGCGTCACAGGCGGAGGCCTACACCACCAGATTTACTAAAAATATGTCGCCCGCGAGTAATTTGACTCTCTGGATATGAATTTGATATCTTTGAAACTCAGGCACTTGCTGCCAGAGTTGACACAGTGTTGAACAAAATTCGGGTTCAAATGGGGGTTTTCTGTGGGCAAAATGACTATGTGGTGTCGGGCATATGGACAAAAGCATGAACAAAGTACGGACAAGACGCGTTTTGGGGCTCATAGAGCATCGCAAGATTGCACTTCGCCGATCTGAGAGGAAAATACATCATTAGGGACTGTGCTAGATTGCGGTCACGGCGATACTTCGCAATCTTTCGCTCCATTTTCTCTTTTCATGTTCCGGGTGATCAGAAGTAACGAAAATAAGTTTATCATAGATAGTTTTCATCCAGTGAGGGAGCTATCGAGATCTACTCGAGGTTGCCTCCAAGCGCTGGGGAGTAACTGAAGTGTTCACACAACGCAACATCGAAGCCTGAACCATTCGGACTTTGCTGTTAGAGCTAACCCATCTGCAGCATGGAAAGGATACATGTGCATGAATGAGGGTGAATATTGGAAGGTGTACTTGTCTTTCTTCGATTTAGTAATTTCTCAGGGGAAACTTCTCATAAATCTTGCGAAACGGCGAAAATTGATTCTGAAAAGTACACTGTCCGGCATAATTGTGCTTCCACCTATGATTTTTTGGAAATCTTTCATCCAAACAAATTTTTGAAAAAAACTCGTTAGTAAACATGTGTCACATGTAATTACGTATTAGCCCATCAAGAGCAATTTTCATTACGAAGGAATAAGTATTTTCATCTTATTTTTGAGAACACTCAGTTAGACTATTTGACGTAGTCATGCTTCCACCTCTTGGTCTCCTGTTATGTGTGGTTTTTGCCTAGTCAAACCTCGGATTTTTTGCAGTTCTCTCTCTTCTAGGTGAACAAGAGGACAACCGTTATCAAACTCCGAAAAAGGCCAAAACGTAGCCAAAAAAGAAACAAGGCTCGACGAATCGTCAAACAGCGCGCGATTTCGGCCGAAGCCATCCAGTTGTCAACAGTTTCGGTAAGGATCCTGCGGTATATGGAACAAAAGAAGTTTCTGGGTTCTCCAGCGTACCATTCGACCAGGAAAAGCGTTACGTCGCTCTGGAAGAAGCGCCGCTAGTAACAAGTCATGCACGGAAATCAAACTTTCTCTGAAGCTGATTGTCTGGGCGATGACTGTGTGGCGGGTACCAAATAAATCTAAATTCATCATTCAGCGATAAATGCGGCACTCTTTCTGACATGAATCCATCAAGTTGTCCTCGCCAGAAGACGCAAACGGGTGGACTGGAGAAAAGCTGTTTTTTTTTGCCTGCGGTGCTTCATAGTTTGTCTGTCTTCCGCCAACGTTTTCCTTTTTCGGGTCAGGTTGATGCAAAAAAAGTTCAAACGGACTGGACGGCACTCGATATTACAGGCACTATCTTGGCAAGGATAAGCTTCATTTCTTTCCGAGGAGAAACTTAGAGAGGGGGTATCATGGTCTGCGCGCTGCACACCAGCAGGACGCCTGAAGCTGTGCTTTGTATGGCGACGATAAGTTCTTCTAAGAATACCTGAACATCATGCACCGTTGCTTTCTTACTTTTTGCGCCGGGACGAAAATTTGGTTTATATACAAGATCAGCACCGATTCATGCTAGCCGTACCACCGGAGCGTGGTACGACCATCACCAAGTCGTTGCTCTGCTCCGACGGGCGAATAGTCCTGAGCTGAATCTAATGGAAAATGTGTGGATTCTGTTGGCCAATGATTCACGTCAATGTCAAGATTTACGCCAATGACCGGCCGGCGATTCGGGACGTGGTTGGCCTCAAGAAGGCAATTATCGAAGCAAGCACCAAATTGATCGAACGCTTATCGATAAGTTCTACTAGAGCATGGACAGACTCTCGGCTTTTCAAATTATTCGAAAAAATGGTGGTCGAATAGATTATTAGGTTAGCAATTTAGCCTTTCTGTTGCGCGTTCTTTGTTGAAGTGTTGTTTGCTTGTGTGAGGTGGTTTGTTAAGTAGCAGTATGATTATACCGGGCAGCCCAAGTGGTTTAAATTAAAATAAAAATGTCTGTTGTATCTGAAATGAACATTAATCTCCACTCGCACTTATCTTACACGTATTGACTATGGAGACTTATTTTTGGATGAATTTTTCCAGAGATTTATGTGTGGAATTATAACTATGCCAGGTAATGTATAGAATGCGTTAGAGGTAAAATCATTGCAGTAATTCGTGGTGCAGGGTTCTCGGCACGAGAGAATTATTGGTTGTTGGAATTATTGGTTTATCCATTGCATTTTTCACGTTTGTTTCTAAACTCGATGCACGATTCGTATTTCTATTTCATAATAACCATTCTCATTGCGTGTAGGGCTTTCGTGATGCTCACATTTTTCGGACTGAAGTTTTGACATTATTCCCAGGTCCTTGTGTTAACAGATGTTATCTAGCGGTAGAGTAGAGAGGAGGCTCCAAAAACCGTTGAGAAGGTTAGCATAAATGTTAAGATGATCTTCGGCTTACGTTGTACATCTGCTCATCAGACTGAATGCTGTAATGATGCTGAGTTATGATTTGCGCTCCAATGTTCATCACAACTTCTTCTGCATAAAATCCCAGAAAAGCGCTATTAAGGAGCTAAGAAGTGGCAAATAGATCTCAGGAGGTCACTCTCGAATGCCTGGTCGGGGTGGATCCCAATAATTGCAAATCTACATGCAGCATGTAGATCCAAGTTTGGGGCGTTCCTTAGGTCGCTTTCCGGGAGCTTCGAGCTGAAGGGCAGTCTAATAGGCGGTGTCATCCTTCGACGCAAAGTACATGACAGTACCATCGAATTCGCCTTTCTCTCATTTTGTCAGATATGGGAGCTGTATTAATGTTCCTGCACATTATATTGTCACAAATGCGCTCCAAGTGGTGATGTCCGAGCTCCAGCGCAACACTCTCTTCCATCACATTGAGACGGGCTCCGACTTCTTTGGTCGCGGGCTAGCACTTAGCACAATATAGGGCGACATTTCGAACGACACCTCTATAGATCTTAATAATATTCAATACTAGTGGAGAATTCAACAGCATCCACAAGAGCAATCTAAAGTTATAAACAGCAGACTTTACAGATATGTTCACAAACTTGGGGCATAGTCCGATTATGAATAACACGCAGGATTTACTAAACACTGGCTTCAAGAACGAAATATAGCATTAATTTGCACCAATGAGGACCACGTTTTTTAAGAATATAATGAATAATTGCAGGTATTATTTCCAATGACCTCCTATATTTAACTGAGTATTTACTAGAAACCAGCTACTGTATTTTTGGAAGAAATATTTTTGAGCAAAATGGTATGCCTTAAGGAGGCAACTGTAGCCCAATTTTGGCTAATTTTACACATTCCATTTTGGAGTACAAGTAGGCCAAAAATACTAGGACCAGTGTGAATATGATAATTTTGCCGTATAGGTATATGGATGTTTTTTTTTGGTGATACCGGAATATTATAGTAGGTACTTGGATTTGAAAATTAACATATACCGTGATAGAATTTATACTGAATTATATAAGTAAATAGATTGTTTTGACTTCAGGGTTATCGGGTTTCCACATAGAGATACTAACATGTCTTTAATGGAGGAAGGCTCTGTTATCTATACGAAACACTAACAAGGGAGTCGTTCAGGCCGTGGGCTTTTTCAAAAAGCGCCGTTTCTTGGCATGTTGTAGGGTCCATGCTGAGGACCATACGATGGGTTGCATTTTTTGCTAAACGCGTTTGCGGAATGTCCAAAAAAAGGCTTCAAAAAACAATTCGAAAAGAATGGGCTTTTAAACTACCCTTATCCGCCTCTCTTCTAAGCTGTAGCCGTGACAGGGTATAGTATGTAGCGGCATCCGTTTTGAGCAGCCATTGAAAACAGCCGCAAAATAAGGTAAAATCCAAATGGTTCTTTTTGGCATTGAGGTGAGTGCATTGGATTTTCTGGTCATCTTGGCGCATATCTCTTCAACAGATCCTGCATCCCTAGGCGTCACAGTGGACATATGCGTGTGGTGGATAGTGCGGGTCGTGGCGTGGGCGCTCGTTCGGTGAGGTTATGGATCGGATCCCTTTGCGGCACATTTTTTTTGCCATTTTTCAGATTTCTGAATCTTGATATTCCTGTTATGCCCCATAAATGTGAGATATGACCTTAAAACGCCATTGAAGGCCCCACATTCCATGCTGGGACGCCGTTCAGGGAATAGGCCTCAACGTCAATTATTACAACTCGCGAAATACTATCGAAACTCTTCATGAAACTTGGGTTACGGCGGTTATCCGATGCTCTATTCATGAACACGGAACTCATTTTTGGAATATGGTGCAATCAGTCGCTGATTTAGTGGCAGAAGGATTTCTGCGTACTACGCATCATTGTCAGGTCTGCGCGCGGGCTATTCAGCGCCCAAACTGGCCCCAGATTGGCCTCGCCCAAAAATAAAAAATCTGAAACCGTGATCAGGACCATCAGTACCCCTACGTATAGAGTTACATTTTCCCCTGTCCCGCGAGAAAAATTTCCCGAGTTCTTTTTGTTCATCATTAATATTCTTCTCTCTATCCTCTCCTTCTCCTCCAATATTTTTAGTCGTATCTAACACTTGCAGTATAATCTCTATTTCTATTGTATTATGCAGAAGCAGAATTAAAAAACTACTAAAATAAATTGATGACATGTCACTCTCTAATCCTATACCTTTTTGATATTAGTATATTATCTATATAAACTGTTTTCTCCTTGGTGCTAAATTTTTGTATAACGATCTTTGTGTTGAAATGGCATGTACTTCTTTATATATAGGTGAAGATTTTATATATATCTATATTGTCGTTTAGTGGCCTCCGAAGCTAGCCACGATGTCTTATTATTTATCTCTATCTCTTCTTATTATTTAAGGTTCAAGAAATAATGACAAAATTGTCTGGCGGTTTGTCTTTATCCATTGGAAGATACTTAATTGGAGGTTCGTGCCTGTCCGCTGCCATCCAAATGGTCAGCGCTCACGACTACTAAAGAAACTCCGGAAAAAAAATTTTCCGCTGAAACCTCTTAAGCAGGCGGAATCAATGGCTCTGATACGATTTCTACGATTATTAATTGAGACGCCGACGTGAATCTGGTGTTTATATTATTATTTTTGTGCCTAACTGCGATTTGGTGCGCTGATTAGTGTGATGGCTTGTCATTAAAGCCCTAAAGAAATTGCAGTGGTTACTTTCTGGTTATGGCAAGTAAGCACTTGTATTTTCGTACCTTATTCAAGTGTCTTTTTCATTTTAGGTGTAGAAACACTTTTATAAACTATGTATCCCGCTTTTAAAGCTGAATCAAATGCCAAATGAAGATGATGAAACCTGGCGTAGTTTTTTTTTGTTTTAGTTTCTCTTATCCTTCGCCTTTTTTCACAATCCCAATAGCGTTTAGCAAAAATGAAGCCCAATCTGTGTCGGTCCTTGTATGGACCCTATAACATGCAACAAATCGTTTTGAAAAAGTCACCACGGCCTGAACGGACACTCCCTCTGTAAGGACGGCAACATTGCCGTTATATAACACGTTTATGAACAAATAAATAATATGATGGAGCCCCTTCAGAATAATGGTTATACTAAGGATTTTGTTATAATCAACGTTGTGAAGTGCATATACAAAAATAATAGTATAGGTTGGAAGGAGAGTCTTGTCACTGTTGGACTTTTTCTTTTTTTTGTTTTCTAACTCAGTATACAGCGGGAATTAGTTAACAGTATACTCGTCATAGCTAGCCACTACAGTGCTCCACCCACTGGACGGGTAAGCATTCCCCTTCTCCCAGAACTGAGAAGGCTGCGAGTACAGTAAGTCAGCGCCCTCGCGACTGATTCAAAATTGCTGAACGTTTTCTTAGCTAAGAAAGCCTTAAGGAGGCGGAGCAGGTAGTAGTCGTAGGGGACTACGTCCAAAGAATATTATGAGCCAGAACTGGTCTTCCAGCCTTGCCCCTCATATATTTGGTAGGTCTCCATAGCAGGCATGTGGTCTCGTGTACTACGAACGAGGTGACCCGAAGCTAGTCTCGATCATTTTTCTCAGAGAATTTCCACTCGTTTCGGGAACTGAGTGATACAAATGCTGGCGGCCGTCTGTTCTTATGGGGCAGCTCATTCTGCAGCACCTCCTGGCGCCCCAGGAGCAGCATAGGAAAACCTTTTTGGAATACATGTTCGGTTTGGACTGCTAGAATGGATCTTCTCCTTGAGAGAGACACACGTTTCTGTGTGGCTTGAAATCACAGATGACCCACCTCTCACCTCCACTAAGCAGTATCCTAGAAACCCTAGAAACCCCCTTTGACGAGGGCAGAAAAGGGGAGACTGACCAAGGGATACCCGGGTGCACGGCGTGCCATCGGTCAAGGTATGACTGATCCATCAAGTCAGTACTTCTTGGTAGTCAAAGGCTTACAGGCGGTGGACGACTATCATTTAGGTACATCCGAGTCTTGTCGCAAGACTGCGAATGGTAGCCTCTGGATCCCCCTTGTCTGCTTCGAGAATGGTGGAGTCTTCCATTCCGAGGGGCCATCCCAACCGAGGTTTGTCTTCGAGGATCGAGTGTCTTTTCGCGAAGCGAGCGATCCCAGAGGTGGACGGTCCTGATAGTAGTGGTGTTTTCCGTCAATGCACAGTTGATGCTGTGGACAGCTGCCGTGGCTCCAGCGCCGCGGGGCCACTGATAGAATATGATGACTCAAAGTTACTCCTGTAAAACTGATATGGTAATTAAACTCAAACAAGAGCAGGCGCCCTCATACACCCCTTGCAGGAAAGCTCCGAGAGTGTCTTACAAGTATAGCATGTTACGTCATGTACGAGCATCAAGAATCACTGTAAGCTTTTCAAGAAACACTGACAAACACTTTCCTTCCAACCAATATATTAATATCAAAAACCAAAAGTATCAAAAAATATATTAGTTATTAATGTGTTATAAACAGCAACTTAAAACGTATCTCTTCATTGGAGGGAACGGTAGGGGACGTAGCTGTTTAAAATGTGGTTAGTTGATATATAGGATCATGCTTATCATGGTTGGGTAGGAGCTAATTATCCCTTCGCAACCTGTTACATTGTTAGTGACACAACATAGCTATGGTGTGACACAATACTGTGTTCTACTTCCTTGGAATAGCATGCTCTAATTTAACCGTGTATCTTATTGTTAGCTGACTACTTCTTCTTTATCCCTTCCACAATTACTTCCTAGTACTCAGGTCACACATTCATCCCGTCCTAACATGTTTTAGCTATTCACCTCTTCCTTCTTTTGATAACATTATTCTCTCGTTTTCACAGTGTCAGCAACCTTTATTCGAGACAATTTCCTAACGTCAACTCCTAGTCAGACGGTGACAGGAAATTTCATAGAAGTCCCAGCAGGTGTCCAGGTTCGGCTCTCTGAGTTTGAATGAAGGATGACACACTCGAATCGTTTTTCGAGAACGCTGTGCTTCCGTAAGACGTACCATATCACGTTACGCGGAATACCATCAAATGCCTTCTCCAGCCATATGAACGCCGCATGCACAGGCTTTTGCTTCTCACGGTGCTGAAACTGTTTCAGATTGATAACCGCTCTATAACGCCGCAGTGCGTGCTCTAGAATTTGTCACGAGAGTTCTGAATTATAGGCAAAAGTCAGACCTCAGACGGGACTCGAATCCGCATACTCCGCTCACGGAGCGTTTGCGATCCACTACGCTACCGGGGCCATTCATACCCTCTCGGCTCAGTGGCCTCTAGTGCCACTGCTACTTGTTGTTGGTCAGTTCGATAACTGCTGTATAACTCGCTCCGAGTTGTCACGAGAGTGCTGAATTATGGGCAAAAAACAGACCTCAAGAACTCCAATCCGCATCTACCGTTTACCGGATGTATGCGTCATCTATTACGCTATATCCGGGCCACTCTCACCCTATTGGCTCAATGGCTTCTTGTGCCGTGACCTTACAGCACTGACACGTCTAAAATGATGAGCCGCTTAGCCATGTCACACACTGCGGCGTTACATAGCAGTTATTGAACCAAAGCAACAACAAAAAAGACTGGCACAAAATACCACTGAGTAGAGAGGATACGAGTAGCCCCGGAAACGTAGAGGATAAGACAACCGCCCCGTAAGCGTGAGATACCGGTTCAGGTCCCGTATCAGTTCTGACGATTGTCCATGACACTGCACTCTCGCGATAGCTTTGGGAGCGCGCATTGTGGTGTTAAACCGCAGTAATCAAAAGAAGGCAAAAACATCTAATAATGGCACAAAATGCCATTGAGCTTAGAGCGTATGAATGGCCCGGGTAGCGTAGAGGATAAGACAACCGCCCTGTAAGCGTGAGATACCGGTTCGAGTCTCGTATGTGTTCTGACGATTGTTCATGACATTGCACTCTTGCGATAGCTTTTGGAGCGCGCGTGCCGGTGTTAAACCGCAGTTATCAAACTAAAACAACAAGAAGTAACAACAACCTACAATGGCAGAGAATGCCATGGAGCTTAGAGCGTTTGAGGGCTCTGGTAGCGTAGTGGATAAGGCAATCGCCGCGTAAGCTTGAGTTGCCGGTTCGAGTCCCGTGTGTGTTCTCGTGATAGCTTTGGCAGCGTGCACTGTGGTGTTAAACCGCAGTGATTAAACCAAACAACAACAACAAGTAACAACAAACCCACAATGGCACAAAATGCCATTGAGCTTAGAGCGTATGAGTGGCCCGCCCCGTAAGCGTGAGATTCCGGTTCAGGTCCCGCATGAGTTCTGACTTTTGCCCATAACAGAGCGCTCTCGTATTAGCTTTGGCAGCGTGCACTGTGGTAAACCGCAGTTATTAAACCAAAACAACAACAAGTAACAACAACCTACGATGGCACAGAATGCCATGGAGCTTAGAGCGTATGAGTGGGCCCAGTAAGCGTGAGATACCGCTTCGAGTACCGTATGAGTTCTGACGATTGCCCATGACACTGCACTCTCGCGATAGCTTTTGCAGCGCGCATTGTGGTGTTAGGCCGGATTTTCAAATCAGTAGTCATAAGAGGGAAGTGCGCTGCTCAGATTTGACCTGCGCCGGACCATCAATTGTATGTAATGGTGTTCTCGAAATTCTAGGTGGAAGTTTTGGTTTGGGAGCCCAAAGAAGGATGAAAGGAAAAAATTTGTTGTCGTGGGTGTTCCCATAATATTCATGCTGCAGAAAAAAAGGGTGGATGGAGTGAAGCTCTGAATGTCTGATCCCAGAGCCTAGACCTTTGTCGAGCTTCCCCGCGAGACTGACATTCCTGCTGCAACTGCTGCCCGAGTCATGTCCGATAAACTGGGATGGTCAAGAGGGTGTGCGCATGGATACCTAACCTTGTAGAAGCACGAATGCAGCACCGACTCTATGCCTCCAGCAGTAATGTTTTTAGGTGAGATGCCATTCGCGACTGTGAAAACGCACCACTGCCTTAAATGAAATATGGGTGGTCTTGGACCTCGAGCGAAAACTCACAACCGTCAATTTGTATGAATACAGATGAGAATTTCCACCATGAGAAGTTACGCGGGCGTGGATGACCATCATAGCGAAGGATTCTCACACTGTGGCTTTCAGGCGGCTCTATACAAAAAATAAAATCGTCGCTATTGGTGTGTATTACCTGTTCCTCGGCAATCAGATCGACAAATGGATGATGCTACACAACAAAAAAAGGCCACCGTTGCTCGTCGTAGTGCCCGGCCCCGAGTAACTGTATTGTAGGACAGTGGTGGGACACAAATTATACTGAAACCTGGGTTCAATCGCCCCATTTGCCCAACATAAAGCTGTTCGATTCCAACTGTTTTGGTCAGTCGAGGGTGCTCTCCGACGGTAAACGCTACTTTGTTTTGTCAATCGGCAGCAACAGCAGTTTACTCACACTTATTGAAAACCCGAAGGTACCCGAGGTCCAAACGATTTTGGGGCTCTGGAATTTGGTGAAGGAGGGATCTACTTACTGAAAGCCAGAATATTACTTTTCTATCTGTTTTTTTTCTCCGTTTTATATGAGTAAGATCTTCGGCACTTTTGAATGGGATGACCTAATGAAAATGGCACAAATGCCATTGAGCTGAGAGGGTATGAGTGGTCCTGGTAGCATAGTGGATAAGACAACCGCCACGTAGGCGTGAGATACTCGTTCAAGTCCCGTCTGAGGTCTGGTTCTCGCCCATAACTCAGCACTCTCATGATAGCCTCCGGAGCGCGCACTACGGTATTAAACAACAGCTTCAAATCAAAGCAACAACAACTAACAGTGGCACAAAATGCCACTGACCTCAAGGGGTATGAGTGGCTGATGGATAGCGCAACCGCCCCATGAGCGAGAGATGCGAGTTCGAAGCCCGTCTGAGGTCTGATTTTCATAACCCAGCACTCTGGCAATATTTGCGGCGCATTATGCAGCAGCCATCAAACCAAAACAATAACAATAACAAGTAACAATGGCACAAAATGCCACTGAGCTGAGAGGGTTTGAGTAGCGTCGGTAGCGTAAATAACGCAACCGTCCCGTGAGCGGAAGATGCGGGTTCGAGTCCCCTCTGGGGTCTGCCATTTGCCCAGAGCCGAGTGCTCTGGTGAAAGCTTTCAGAGCTTTTGTTAGACAACAGCTATCAAACCATGTATCTCTTCGCACTTCTTTGAGCGATATTGCGAAGGTTGTTGGATTTAGCGGTTTCACAGTCACCAGAATTCAAAAGGTAAATGTTGCTGTGCCTTTTCAGTTCATCCTATGGAGAGGGTAAGGTAAAATGTTCAGTTCCTTGCCCTTTCTCATTTTTTGACTATGTAATACGATGTGGTCCCCTAAATTCAAGAATGCTCAGCTACAAGGCCCATTGCCCAATTCAACCAATTATCCCATAGTTTCAAAAACTGAACAAAAAGACTGTCATAAAGCTTAATTGTACGTATAGGTATGTTATGCGTTGTGTAGAAATGAAGCCCAGCCTGCATGGGATGTTCATTTTATAATCTTTTATTCCAGGTTCGTCAATTTACAGGGAATCGGTCACAGATTAGAATAATTACATAATCTTCTGCAGGCAACCGGTAGCCTTCCATAGCTGGTCTCCACACTTCTTTCAAACATCTTCGTTATAGATTGAAGGTGATGGAGCTTCTCTCCTCATTCGCAATGGAAAGCGCAGAGATGCGGGCAAGTACACCTGTGCAGCCATATCGCCTGCAGGCAATGCTACTTTGAACGTTGATGTACAATTGATCAGTATGTCTTTACATCATTGTGTTGGCTCATCTGTCGTTGCTTAATAACATGTGTTTCGCCTAACAAGCGCATTTTTTGTTCTATGAAATCTCTCACTGAGGTTTCCGAGACTCTATGGAAAGCCTTTGACTCCTTTCGATAGTGACTGATATCTCGAACAAAGTGGTTGCTGTGGTTATGTGAGTTTATGTGTGCATCGTCGTGTTCAGGAGATCCAGACTTCGATTACGAGGGACTCGTTGGCTGTATCTGCGGGACAAAGTACGGATTTGTTCGGTATTGTGCTGGGCACTCCAACACCTGCCGTCAAGTGACCCCTAATGAAAACCAGTTAAGACCATACCATATTCACTTTGAGTTTACAACTTTCCAAACCAAATTCACGACTTTTCAAGAGAAAATCACGACTTTGCAGCCCAAGTTCAACTCCGCCAATATCTTGTAACATTTTTGCACTGCTGTCATTTTGCACATGCACACTAGCTGACTGTACATCGGCAATGAGCGACTCATCCCACTTCTCAGAAGTTTCGTTGTAAACTTCGACTTCTCATAACTTTTTTCAACACCGATATTTTCACACCACCCTCCATGCTGCTGAGTTACTCGTAAACGCGCATTGAGGCATGGCAATTTAGGCTCCGCCCCCATACACACGCCCAATTTCGCAGCTTTTCGCGGAATTTTCAAGTTTTTTTTCAAAAATTTTGCATTTTTGGACTGTCTCATGAAGCCCTGCCCACAGTGAGAGGCTCCGCCCACTTGAAGCAGCCCTGCCCATTGTTGAAAAATGGTGCAACTGGCTGTATGGAGTCTCAGCTTGCATGCTAGTACCTCGCTGGTCACTCGGAACGAACTTTTCCTGATTTTTTTGATCCGAGGGACGAGCGAGACCCTAGCATGCCAGTTCAGACTCTAAATAGCTGACTCCCACCGCATTTGAAGAGTGGGCGGCGCTTCTCTAAAGGAGGCTAATCTTTTAACACGAACGGGGTTTTACGTAGCAGTCCAAAAATGCAAAAATTTCCAAGAACAATATCAAAATTTTGCGAAAAGCCGCAAATGTGAGCGTGGCTAAGAGGGCGCGACCTAAACTGCGGTGCTTGAATGCGCGTTTACGAATACCTTTGTAGTATGAAGGGTCGCAGTAGATACAAGACGTTAAAAAGATATGAAACTCGAAGTTTGCAACAAATCCGTCAAAGAGTGGGCGAAGTTGCCCATGTGCCGATGTACGGTCCTTTTCAGCCATTGTGCATGTGCTAAATAACAAAAGTGCAAAAAAATCACAAGGCAAGAGCTGTAAAATAAAATTTGAAAAATCACGACCACGCTGAAATGTAGGCAAGGCCATCGGGGCGGGGCTTGCCGTAGTGTCTTCCCAAGGCACGGGTGATTAATTAGGCGTTTTGAAAAGTCGTGAATTTGGTCTCAAAACTGTTTTGGTCCGAAGAGCCGTGAATTTGGTTTGAAACGTCGTAAATTTGGTTTGAAAAATTCGTGAATTCAATGTGGAAATGCTATATGCATAGTCCATTACAGTGGATCGAGTATTGCTGAGGTGCACTTACAATTAGATCAACCCTCAATGAGAGAAGGTCATTATAGGTTGATTTTCTCACATTCTAGATGTTTGCCCTTGAATATTATTTTTTTACTGCTGCTCTCAATCAACTGTGCTCATTTGGAAAGTATTACTTAACCACTTCTTGTCCCGCAGGCAACCGCCGCGTTCCCTTTCCTTTTCATAGTACACACCTCCAGACAAAGCCTTACCGCCTGATTTTTGCCTCGAAGCCTGATGGCTTCCCATCGCCAGCGGTCCATTCATTCCAAACTTGTTCTCTTTCGTCTGTACTAATTCGATTTTCTGATATATTGCAGAGTGGTCCCCCCACAAATCCTATCCGCAGCCTCATCGTGGCGTGGGGGTGAACGGTTTTGGACTGTTCCAAAAAGGTACCAATGCGGAGGGTGCCACGTCAGAGCCCGGCGAGCTACGCGTGGTTAATTTTATTCTCGCCGAAAACAGTAACAACTATGGGCCTCATTCCCCTGAAGCTGAGGGAACCACCGACAGGGCGACGTCGGCTGGGACCGCTCGGACGAGGCTGCTAAAATCACAGGGCCAACGGAGTTTTAAGTCGCCCAGGACTTGGATGACGATCTGTACTTTCAATGCACGGACGCTTGCATCGCGAAGTTCACATCGAATTATTGAATGTTGCAAAGCCCGGCAAGATCAAGTACGACGTACTTGGCGACTGACCGAGACGAGCGAGGAATCGCCCGCTACACGACGCCCTTGTACGAGCCTGGAGAAAGAATCGTTCTCCTCGCGAACATGCCGACAGCAGAGGCGGTTCGGCACCGGGTGTGGCGTCCTCATCACACTCACTTGGCCAGAAACATCGATTGTGTACGAGCAGCTCTGACGACCCGAATCCGGAACGCTTGCGGATTGAGAAACGATGTGGTTCAATCCAGGCTCTTGGACAATTTCGTCCCTAACGCCACCACATCAGCTACCGACGAGGATGAGCCGAGCGTTCTATATGAAATTGGAGAGTTCTACAAGGAAAGATCACAACCTTTCTCAGGTCCTCATCGTGATTTCAACGCTAAGATCGGACCAAGAAGAACGGCTGAAGAATTCACATCGGAAACTCACGGAACGGATGGAATGAGGCAGGGTTGCAGGCCTGTCTGCAGTTCTATCATGTCGACACACCATCCCGATGGTAATTCGCAGTTCAGATAAGCCGCTACTTCTCTTACGCTGGAACATGGAGTCTCCTGGTGGACCATTCCATAACGAGATCGGCCACAATACATCTGCAATCGAAGTTTTGCCTGAGCGATGTCGCCGGTTGTCCCTAAGTTCTACACGGGATCCGACCATCGTCTCCTTCGCGCAAGATTCCGCTTTTCGATGCGAGGAGAGAGAGAGGCGCAAAGTTCAGAAAGCGAAGCCCCAAGACACCATCAACTGGGATCCACTTCACTTCTCTCGCTAGGCTCTGGGAGGATTCTGTCATTACAACATCGACGAGGAATACGAAACGGCTTGTTGCAGCATCTTCACGACTGGCAAAAGAGGTCAGAGGGTTCCAGGATGACCAAGAAGCGTCTATCTCTGGAACTCTCGAGCTGATTGCGCCAACGTGGCGCCGCACGAGCCGGCAGAATTACCAGCTGACGTCTGAGCTTGCGAAGCTTTGCGAGAAAGCGATAAAGGAGGACCTCAAGGAGAGAAGGAGCAGCTAGACTGGCTGGAGCCGCAGAGGCTGGGAGAGCGACGCAACGCCCGCCGCGGACTTCGCCAACTGTAAACTTAAGGTTGACCGCCCTCCGACGTACGGATGGAACAAATCACCGCATCCAGAAGGGCAATGGAGAAGGTCATCCCGACTTCTACTCGGATCCTCCTTTGACAGCCACGTTCACCTGCAACCATACCGCTTGGAGCAGGATGGATATGTCGTTCTTGCAGTTCTCTCTTCCGAGTCCGACACGCCATCTCGTCGGTGAAGAATCGTCGGCACCGGTCCGACAGGATCAGACGCCGAACATATGAAGAATCTTCCGCCATTCTCGTCAAAACTCTGGCTCGACTCTTCACGCCGCCTACACTGTCGGAATGCAAGGTACCCCACCTCGTGGAAAACCAGCAAGACTGTGTTCGCTATCAAGCAAGGGAGACCTGTTACGACATTGGCAATTATCGCCACAAGCTGCCTGCTGTCTGTAGTTTACAAACTTTTCACACGAGTCATCCTGAATAGGTTGGCAGAACACTCGAAGGACAGCCACGCGAGCGGCCAGGGTTTCGAAGAGGATTCAGCACGATTGATCACATCCACACGGTAACGAAGCTCATTGAAGTATCGCGAGAGTAACAAGATGCCGTTATGTCTCACGTTTATCGACTTGAAAGAAAGCCTTCGACTCCGTTGAGACAGAAGCGTTATCGAAGCCCTGGGCACCAGGGGTATTCCTAACAGTACATCAGGATTCTTCGTGAGCTCTACACGCAACTTCACGACCAAGACGCAAGACGCAAACGAACGCGTGCATTCCTTAATTCGGGCTCCGCCATCTGGAGGCTTTTTGTCTCTCCTAAAGCAACGCACACATGGCACGGTTTCGCTTGATTTCTACATTGATTGCACATGATAGAGAGGATACTGCAGAATGTAGTCGCAAGATCGCGGCGAAGTCGAGATAATGAGCAACCTAGCGCTATAGGTAAATAGAGAAAGAAAAAACAAAATGTTGGAAAAAAAACACTTTAGAGCACAGATGATCCTTTTCGCTTGCTCTCTTAGACAATTCATCACTGTCTCGCCAACCCACAAGCTCTTCAGTAAGGAGTTTCGACGAAACAAGGACAACCACTATATAAGATTTGAGAAAAAGAACCTATAAGATAAGTGCACATGCAAAATTAATGCAACGCAGATAGGTTAAAAGGGCAGTAGGTCACCCGAGATGTGCAAAAAATGCGTGTGAAAGGAGAAAGACTTTATTGTACCTGATAGGTCAAACCAACCAAGGGAATTATAGGTATATGACCCTATTCAGATGAATTACAAAAGGTTAAAACAAAAATCGAAGAGGTAAAATGAGAGTTAGTGTTGAACACCTCGCCATTGAAACCTTGAACCATCTATTTGTCTTTTTATACTTATTTGCGATTATTTGTAGCTTATAAATTTGGTTCTGTAAACACATTTCATAAAGACTTCTTCGCAACCATTCCCCAAAAGTGTAGTGAACAAATTCGTTATTTTGCTTACGAATATATTAAAGAACGAACAGGCACTTGCTAATTTCAATTTTTCCGTGTATATAACCGGAACCTTGTTGATAAGGAAAATATTTGTGTCACTATGCGGAAATCTGATTACATTGAAGCTAAAATCATCCGTTTTACAACTTAGTACAATTTTACCGCTTGTTATATTGATTGTTAGGTCTAGATAATCGATGGAGGAAGGGAACGGTTGGGGAAGCATTCAAAAACATCGAGGGACTAGGGAAGAAGACGAAGGGCACCTGTCTCGTGCCCACCTCTTATTTCGTGGTTCCTCCTGCCCTGACTTGTCCGAAGAGACATGGTCATTATGAAAGCATGACGAAATTCAGTCAGCGTCGTTCATCGCGCCGTTGAGAGCGGTGCTGGGTTTCCGCTACATGCAAGTGTGACAGGAAATCCGGAGCTTCTTACTCCGCCGATGGTGGAGGATCCACATTTTTCGAGTTTTCGAAGATCACTGGGCCGGGCACGCCATGCATATCGAGGCTTACCAAAGGAACAGAGCGATTACCCGGCGGATTCCGCCAACGATGGTCACATCGTTTCGTGAAAGCTCTCGGACGGCATGATTTCCATAGTGTTCCTTGAGCAGAGAGAACCCATTGGGCAACACTAGGGAGGAATGAAGACGTACTGGTGCACGTTTGGATAACACGGTGATCAACGGCAGCACGGGTAATATAGCTCATAAGGCGCATCTATTTGCATGGAGGCGACAAAAACTTTCCTTAACACAGAAACAGCGTTTTCGAGAGATTTTTTGCAAATTCTATTCTTCTGCTTGCTTTCTAGTGTCTTGTTTCTGAAAATAGATCACTCTCCTAGACAAAGCCGCAAAAAGTGCTCCGGCAAAGGTACGCCGTGAGCATCAGAAAATAAGGTACTATCGTCATGCTCAACTTTGCGGGCGTCGGTTGTAGAGAATAGGAGTGATCCGATAAAGAATCTCCGCTGAACACGTTCTGTTGCCGCGAACTGCGACAGCGACCTGAATAAGCGCTAATCTTGAAACGGGCTTACAAGGGAAGGATGGTAGGACGAAGCCGCTAATCGAAATGAAATCTGTGTTGAGAGTTTGCAGGGTTATTACAAGTACGACTTTTATATCTCTACGCACTTCTTTGAGCGATGTTGCGCAGGTTTTTGAAGTTAGCGTTTTCACACTCACTAAGAATCCAAAAGGAAGGGGTAACGTTGCCTTTGGGTTTATGCCTTGTTTTTGATTTTTAGCTCAACAAAATAGTGGAGCAGGCAATCGGGCGCCGGCGTCGCCCTTGCGACCAGTGCCTATCGCTACCAGTCTGCGTGATGAGGCAACACATACCCTCCCTCCATACTCTCCCAATGCACAAGCGGCGCCGATCGATCCCCGCCTGTGGCTGCGTTCGCGTTAGTAAGATCGTAGCGCCGCTGCTGTTTTTGTAACAACGCGGGTCATCGTGGAGTCTGCACGCTGCTTCACGTCGCATCCGCATCCCGTAAGGAAACTGTTGCTATTGTGAAAAACGGTAGCTGTAGAAAGGCTTGGGAGCTGTTAGGTCTGTTGAGGTGGGGGAGGGGGAGGCATCTGTATACACTTGTCATAAGCGATGTAATATGCCATGTTGACACAGTTTCATTTTTCATAGAGAGATAAGGTAGAGTGGTTGTTTCGATACCAGCCTCATTGACACGACACGACAAGCGACTGTTGTAAACTCTTCCTATGAGTATTGGATAAACACAGATTGATGTTGATTTGCGCTTGATCGGTACGAGTTTTGACAAAAATAGGCTTTTTTTTGTTACTCATCTAGGTGATGAATGTCATCTAGCATCCAATTTAAAAAGGTGTTAGTAGCATTATGTGCCAGAGGATGGAGAATGCGCGCTGACATGGATCCTGTTTATCGTTGCTTTTCATCGTCGCTGCACGAGCTCTTCATATCTGATGGTTGGTCTGCAAGAGCATCATTGCCCGACACTGCACAATTTGTTTCTGATGTTTCTGCCGACCATAGATTACCCAGGCCAAGTAAGACAAGATTCTGATTGTAATCAACCGCCCTTTGAACCGTTGGAATTCGTTGTTCGTTGGGCTTTGACCGTCACATCGAACATGTGGGGGTAACCGTGAGTGTGCCGGGGGACACTGAGTACTGCTGTCTTGAGCACCACCTTTCTTTGCAAATTCCGCTATAGAAGTTTCTTTTCTTGAAAATGGCCAGCGGGGTTACTACTGGTCTTCATCACAAAAATAAAGCTTGTTTTGGATCTCGCAAATCTGCTCCACTTTGCTCCCACAAAATTTCGATATTGTCCATGACAATGCTGCACATTGAAAATACGCACCGACCTGGTCGCGTATAAGTTATCCTTTCTCAAAGTGGCATGATATTTATGATCAGGACTCTGGAAAGAGAATAATTCTTAATATCCACGGGACTTTGAAGGAAAACCTAGGTACCTCCTTAAACTCTTGATGCTGGTTGCGAGTATGCACATAAAAAGTGCTACAGGGATCTTCCAAAGTAGTTTTGGGTGGACGAAATCTGCTGTAACTGCAATGTTGGCATTTAAGCGGTGCTGGCCACTTAAAAGCCAGTGGCACGGTAGGCTGGTGGTGACGATCTCGCTCTACAAGCGGAGCAAGCGGGTTTGCTCCCCGTTACCGCGAAAATTTCTGGTATGTTTCCGATAAGAGCTTCCATTCTGATTCTTGACATTCCTTCATATTAACAACCCAACAGAACGGGTGGGTCAGTGGGTCAAGTACATGACGCGCAGATCGAATAGAGAGTCGGTCCCATCCACCCCTTACGACGCTCACTACTTATCTGACCATTCGGAGTTTCCCCCACAACCTCAGCTTAGCCGGAAACTTGCTTCCAGAGGTATAGTCACGAAAAAAAGATCCGGACGATATTTGAAACCGGATTTCTATCCGTTCTTGATAAGTCATTCTCCTCCAAACCAACAATGATAGGGGTAGCATTCAAGAACATAACATAGTAACATAATATTCCTGATATCGTGGTGGAGGGGGGTAGCGTAGTGGCAAAAGGCGACACCTACCACGTGCGTGAAGAGTTAAATCCCATATCGACACCTGCCCGAGCCAACCACACTTTTATCCTTCCAGGGCTAGATAATTGGTACCTACCAACTATACATATCGAAATGTATCCAATATCAAAGTGATATCAACGTGCTTTAACGAATACTCTTCAGAAAACCTGCCCCGACAACGAGTTCAATCAATCAGCTCATATAATCCGAAATAGCTCTTTCAGGCATACATAAGCTGAGGAGACGAAGTTTTTATGCAATTGAAAAAAAAGTTTGACCGGGCGCCAAGCAGGGTCGAGCATACGTCGCGGAATGCGCGACGGGAGGATGTACTCAGCTCCCTTTGAGAGGGGGGTCTCATATTTGCAGGGATCACTTTGTAATACAGCAGGGACGTAGCTCGCAGGGTGAGTGATGCGTTCGGAAAAGATGTCTAGTACATGGCGCAATTCATGGAGGAGGATCAGCGCCTCTGTACTGCAGTTCCTTTTAACCACATGAGAAGGAGATGAACGAGGGGGGAGGGCTACCAAGTTTCTACATGGTGATGTGGGCTTGATTGTTTTGATTTTGGTGAATACTCCTAAATACTCAAATAGTCATTCGGTAGAATTTGTACTACACACGACTTATACAGCCATAACCTGATGAACACAGCAGATATCTCCACATATTCTACATCATTAGGGGGGGGGGGTGGGGGCATACGGACACCTTTCTAGAAGGGTTGCGTCAAGCCACCAATTTTCCGCGACTTGATGCTTCACCCTGGCGCCAAGCCAACATATAGGACCGAACCCGCTGAATTCTGAACTCCAGAGCTGGTATGACTGCCAGAGTTCGAGTATATCCTCAGCTGAGCTTGGAATTGCTTATTTCGAAGGTGACGGTACTAGGTACTTTCTACATTGTTGTCTTCATCACCTGTGATGAGAGACTTTGAGAATTCGCGTCATACAGATGCGGTGTTTCCATTCAGGAGTAGAACTACATCCTGGAATAAGTTTCAGGGAAAATCAAAATTCTGGTCCAGTTTTTGAATTGTCGAATAGGTAATGGGTGTCTGAAGGGTTAGCTGGTAACAAATCCCTTCCGATCTTCCACGCTAAACACTTAACCTACGCGCTCTGATGGCCGCTAACTTGGAAGTATTTCAGGGGAACGGAGTGAAAACTTCGTCGAAGACAAAGCAAAGTTTCGGCGTAACAGGGAAGCGAACCCACTTCCTCATGCTTGTAGAGTGGGGCCACCATTAGCAGTGATTACGATGCCACCGGCGTTTCAACGGTCAGCACCGCTTAAATGCCATCTTTGCAGTCGCAGCGAACTTAACCCACCGAGAGCTCGTTTAGGAGATCCCCGTAGCTCTTTTGAACCCATCGAGCGAGGGACCAGAACTGCTTCAAGTTTCCTTGACACTTCTTGTACTTTTTAGAGGTTTCCCAAAGTCCGGGTTCTTTCACGAGCTTTTCCAACTTTGGAAACGAATCCAATATCAAAGTCATAGCGGCGTGCTCTATCGCAATGTTCCTCGAAAATCTGCCCCGACAATCAGTTTGACTAATCTGGTCATATAATTTAGACATGTCAGACTTTCCCAGGCATGCTCAAACTGAGAATTTTAATTGAGAACACGACGAAATTTCTGCATGCGACTGAAAGAAAGTCTGTCAAAAGCATTGAGAATCGCGTGTCCTGAGCTTGTTCCAAGTTTTTTCGGCTGCTGTTTGTGACGGCGGATTTACGGTGAAATCTGAACTGACTCCGAAGAAGAGACTACGTAGAAGAAATAGGTTGTTCAATGAATTTTACCCGAAAACCTCGAGAGGCATAGCGGTATCAACGAGATAGTCAACGAAGCCGAGGTCACAGCAAGACAGAAGTTGGAGAACAAAAATCTTCCCTCAAACGTATGCGGGGTTTCCCCGTAAGTATTGCTGTAATGGAGCTTCGGCCAGCTCTACCAGTGCCTAGCGGTTGTGATCCCTTTTTTCGAGAAAATGTTATCAAAATGTTGATTCACTCTTTATTCGACTTCACGATGGTAAGTAAGGAGAAAAGCCGGCATCGCTGAGAATAACACAAAGACAAGAATCACGACCTTATTTTGTGAGTCTGAAGCAAAGGAGTATTGAGAAATACAATTGGGTGAGATATTTTATGGAATTCAAATTGCGCGGGATTTCTGTTACTGGTATGTTAATCGAGACATACAGTGTGAGAAACGATATCACATGTGCAGAACACCGAACAACAGAACATTACAGTACAACTGTACAACATTGTTTACAAAATTAAAAAGATAATAGCACACATTACTTCCTCCTGGGGGGGGGGGAACTCCCTGAAATACTTAAAGGTTGCGGCTTCTTGTGATTTTTGCTTTATTGCTCAGACCTCAGTCATGAAGAGCGGAGGCTTTTCTCAACAGGTTTTATGACCGTTTCACTCCGTCTTTTCGCCATTTTCCCAGTACATAGCACCCTGTCAGCATTTTAAACCGAGTATCAAATTATCGTACCATGTGCCTCCAAGTGGTGGAGTATGAGAAAGCGGAAGGCAGCTGCGATCTTACACGTTCGATAACCAAGGGTCGAGAAACTTTCAAAAGAAGTCGTAAAGACTATAATCGAGGTCGCTCTCTCGGAACTCGTCATTATTAAGTCATTGCGGGTAAAATTAAAAGCGATCTCCTTGTGGACAGGTAACGTCAAGGCAATTATGTGAAAAACTAGATTCTATCACGTGTTTTTTGAAGGGAGAGCTTCATTCAGTGTCGAGTTCATTCAATGCTTTCTTTGGATTTGATAGCCTCCCCTACAAGGATGGAGTGTGTACAAATTTAAGAGCTTATAAATGCGAGAGGAAAGCGCCGTCGCTATTGGAAGGAAATGCCGCCCGCCCTGTGACCGCAGCAACGCCCAACAATCGCTTTTCGTCGTGTTGCGGTTGTTCCGCTACTAGCTTCTTCCACTATGAATGGTAACGTGAGGTGATAAGGACAAAGAGCAGGCACGAGTAACTGGGAACTCGTCGACCACACCTCTTCCTCGCTTTATGCACGTACAGCCACAGCTCGGCATGGAATTCTTAATAAGGGCATTTTCCATAATTTCATTTTTTTTCACGCTTCACTACTGTCTTACACCTACCACCTGAGCCGCAAAACTCATCATTTTTGAATGTGCGCTCTGCCTTCAAGAATAACTCGGCCAACAAATGGGGGAAGTACCAGGAAGCTTGTATGCGGTAAAGGAGGCCGTGATGGCTATAAAAGCCGCTCAATTCGACGATGTCAGCTAGAAACCGGGAACGCACGGAGGTGAATAGCACCCGCACCGTTTTGCCAAATCTCGTCACCGCCAAACCGAGGATATTGCAAAGATGGTACGACTACTTCGAGAGCGCTTCAACGGTGGAATTCACCCATCCGGCCATCCCTCCACTGTACTACTGCAGAGTTCCATTAGAAGACATCCATAGAAACCAGAAGTGGCTCTGAAGAAAATGGAGGCAGGCAAAGCAACAGGCCCCGACGGCTTGGCAGCTTGTTTGGGGGAAGCTAAAACACTGGTATTGTGTAGAACGATCGACGATGCCCCTCAACCAGATCGTGGTGGTGAACATGCCCAAGGGCTGGCAGCAGAACACGACGTCCCTAGTTGGAAGAAGAAGGGTAGCCTGACAGAGTGCTTGAACTGCAGTCCAAGTCGCTCTTGTACAGCATACTACTCTTTGAGCGAAGTGCTGGCGATCGTATTCGTGATATCGTTCGACTTTCTGTCAACCAGGGTGGCTTCGTAACCGGCTGTAGCACCATCGACGCATTTAATCACGTCCGGCATCAAGTTATATGGAAGGCCAAACGACAGCACGGCGTCTCCGAAGAGCTCATCGAGTGGGTGCGCATCCTTACACCCAGATGGCTAAGTGTGGATACCTGTAGGCACTTCGGTGGAGTTCCTCATCGCCGTGGGGTACACTAAGGTTCCACGCTTTCACCACTCCTTTTGTTGTAGTCATGGATGCTATCTTACGAGACCTTTGGGGAAGAGTCTCTGAGTGCTTCTTTATGCTGATGTTGTGATGCTTGCCTGTGAAGGTAAGACACACTCGAACAGTAGGTGCATTACTTTTGGAAAAGAATTTTAGGCTTTCCCTTCAGAACTAACTAAGCCGATTTCGAAGAGACAGGTCAGGAATTAAAGACAGTTTTCGCGTTCAAACAGTCCACGACATGCTTCCGTGCATTTAGCATGCGGGTCCGCAATCGCAGAGAGTGCGTCATTTTCGTCACTCGAGACGGCGAGATAAAGAGGTCACAGACGCGTAACAGTTGCAACCTCCATTATTTTCACACTGCAAGGCAATGGTTTACATGCAAAATTACGTGCGTGCACTGTGTTGCCTGGAGCGCCGTAGGGCGATTTCCTCCGCTCGTCGATGAGAACCCTAGCTTCTTGAGTTTTTGCGAGCTGGCGATTTGTTCTTTTTTCTATGGGTACGTTTCTGAGAGCAATGTGTCGTGGCAGTCCAATTCGCAAGGCAAGGTGGGTTTGGGCGCTGCTCAAATTCAGCAAATTCAGCAGTGATGCTATCCGTTTGCAAAATCTCCTCCTACGTCGCTCACCATTGTCCTAACTTCATGGACTGCGTTTTCAAAAGTTATTTCCTCTCTCCTCAGTTTTTTCGTTTTTTTTTGTTCTTGATTTTAGGTGGCCTTCAGTATTGGGGAATGCGAAGGAACGGTTCATAAGCTAGGTCTGCTCAGAGGCTGTAGGATGTCGGGTCACCAGCAAATCCTGAGAACTCGTACGATGAGTTTTGTGACTATCATGCAAGGGGACTCGTTTGAAGTGTTGTCAACATTATTTTTGCTTCTTTCTTTACTAAAAAGTCACTTATCGACTGCTGGTTCATAATACTTTCCTACTACTACTTGATCGTGAGCAGTGTCTCCAGACGAAAATTGCTTCAAAGCCTTGTTTAATTACCTGGGAAATTTTCCAATTACTGAGAAGGAGCTTGGACATTTTGATGTGAACATCGTAGAGACAGCAACACGACGCATGTCAAATAGCTTCTGTATTCGGTAAAATGAGCATTTATTGGGTTTTTGCACGTTGAGACGGGGCAAAGCGACACCAGGCCCATGTATTAGGTGGATAAGCACAATAAGACGAGCTAAGGCTAACAGAAGATCTTCTTTGCAAGACGTGTGGTTTAATGCTGTGAAAAGTGTCTGCAAAAGAAGGAGGTGAATGGGTAAAAGTGGTGATGTGGAATACGAATCCTTAATCGCGAGAAAGCACTAGTGTGAGTAATATCCTGCAAGCTGGGAACGGAGCAAAGAGCTCCGCTTGTGAGTGAACTATCGCATAAATAGGTAGGCGGACGACGAGCGAGCGACTGCCCACGCACTTAGGCAGCGTTCATACACCGCGACAGCAGCGGCGATCGCGGCGATCGTCGCGATCGCCGCTGCTCGTTGGTACGTGGCAGAGCGCGCCCCAACGCTAATATGGACCGCTCGCTTGATAAATAAGGGGATCCAACTTGTGAGACCTTCTTTTCTCTTAATAATGGCTACTAACTGATAACTTACAACTTTCTATACATAAGCGGATCTGGAATATGAGGTAAGGAAGTTCCACTTCTTTTTAGGTTGGGATAAGGCCAACTCCATTTCCTGGTTGAGCTCTTTTCAATTCTCTTGTTTGTGTTGTTTGTTTCAAATTATACAAGGGCCTTGAAAGTTCCTATCGCCTGAACTGTTCCAATTTCCGAAACATTTATAGTTTACAAGTCGAGTTCAAACACGAAGAAACGAAAGAAACAGAAAGAAACACCTAGGAACCAAAACACTAATCATTTTACGAAACATCAATAGGTGGGAACTTTCTAACCTCATGTATAAGCTCGACGAATGAAAAAAACAGTAGAAACATACCCTAAATGAAGCTTACATGCTTTTCGCCCATTGCTATCCTGAATCAAGAAAGAAAATAGAAAACAGAAGCTATTAGGATGGGTTCCCTTCTCTTTGTGTCAAACCAAGCTTCAGTACCTAAGAAAATTGCAGTTGAAGGAAAAAAAGCATAAAATTGAGTCGCTTCTCCCTAAAAGTCTTTGGAGCAGCCCAAGTAATAGCGTTGGGGCGCGTTCTGCCATCTACCGACGATCGCGGCGATCGCCGAGGTCGCCGCTGCTGTAGCGAAGTATGAACGCTGCATTATATGCTGGTCGTACTGAACCCGGTGAGACAACAAAAGGACTGATTGCGCGCTAAAGCGTAGGAGTTGCTCGAAAGATATGTAGAGTGTGCGATCAAAAACCTGGGATGGCTCAAAATCTACCAAGCGATTCATTTTTGACAAGTCCGGACAAGTTTTACTTTGTATCTGTTCAAAGGAGGGGCACAGCATACAGCACCCAAACATCGGATTTTTGAACATGTCACATCCGGCGTTGTTGGCATTTTCCGGTACTTCAAAATCTCTCCATGATCGCTGCCAAGCTCCGCTCCCTGTCGATATCTCATCTTTCCCAAAAATTCAGAAAAGAAAAAATCCATCAGTCATAGAACAACCCTATATAATCACAATAGGATTAGCCCATTTCAACTACCTATTTGATAAACCTAGTGCCATTAACTGACTAATGTCCCATGATTGTTATCGGGCATCTTTGTCAAACAAAAAAAATTCGACTGCCGTGGTTACGAGCAGTATTGTAAAATCAAGTGTAAATTCTAGCCGACAAAATACGGTCATCAAGATAAATGTTGCATAATAAAAGTGAACATCACAAGCTGAACATATCGTAGTTTGCAAGATGCGCATATACCGTACTTGTTACAGGTTCTTCCACCAGCGCATTCCAAACCTACCCTCCAAATAGGTTTTTGAAACAAATCCATCACCTTGTATCTGCGATAAGCGTTCTGACATCGGCGGTTTGTTGGCTTCTGAAAGCGCTTTCATAACTCAGCAAAAGCAAAGCTTTACATAACTTAATCTCAAACACTGGGTCAAGAGCTATGTACAAGCTCACAAGTACTTTTTAGAAGTATAAAATCACTTTCCTGGCCATTGGATTCTCTTGCTGCGATGTTCCTGTGTAAAATTATAATGTGGTGCAACGTAATGGAGTATAATGTACATTATTTTGATTCAAATTTTTGATTTCTTGATGTTTTTTCTTGATTTTTAGATAAGACTGCTTATAGCTATCCCACTACATACAGTCATGACCATAACGATAAACGATAGGGCGCACGACACGGTGCGTATCGGAGCGCAGCCAGGGCGGCCTTGTTCCAACGTTGGTTCCATCCTGAACCAGAGCACTTCGTTGTAGGGGATCCCCCAACAGGGGGGGGGTCGTATTTGGCCGCTGGGAGAGAGGGGGTCGTAACGAGTGAGGCAGTCAGTAGCGAGCAGCGCAAAGGTGACTTTTTCGTTCAACAAACAATAAGACTACTACGTTGTTCATATCAGACGTTTCGCAGCGGTTGATGTCGTTTATCCGACTCAGCGATTGGTGGAGCACAGCTTCGGCTTTGGCGGCGTGCGGTTGCCATTGTTCGTTGCGGATGGTGGAGCGGACACGCCCCATCATCCGCAACATCCGCACCTGATAAATATCACCCACTATATATAATTTGCTTCGTCTGTTTGTTTGTCTGTTTGTTTGTTTGTCTGTCCGGGAATTCGGTTCTACCAGAAGAACAACTTGGAGAGGTGGGGTCAAGGTTGGGATGGGTAGGGCATGTGACAAGATGTAAAGAGCAACCATAACCCATGTCAAGCCCCGCCCATGGTGGGCCGGGCATGCGTTGAAAGTTAGCGGTCTCACTGAAAAAAATTAATAATTCGGCTCCAGAGCAGTCACGAGATGGAGGTAAAAATGGATTAAGGTTGGCAAAGGGTTGACCCATCAAATGGAGGAGACACATCCGAAATGGGTGGAGCGTACCAGAAACGGGCGGTGCTTCCGGTGTCACTGAAGAAATTTATAATTCAGCTCCATAGCAGTCCCAAGATGGGGGAAAAATGGAATAAGATTAGCAAGGGGTTGACCATCAAATGGAGGAACACATCCGAAATGGGCGGGGCGTACTCGAGATGGGCGGTGCTTCTCACAAGTGTCGGTAACTCGGTCCCCGAGAGAGTTTGGAGATTTCAAAAAAGTCTATGGCGAAGACAAGCATCTGGAGAGTGTCCGTCATATCTGAGAGGTGCTTTGACCCACCCACAGTGGGCGAAGCGTGGGCTCAAACGTAAGGTATTAGTTTAAAAAACTGTAGTACGGTCTTAAAACGCTACAAACGACGCAAAAAGGTGGATTATGGTTCCAAGTGGTCCCCATTCAGAAGTGCAAGATACACCGTTGTGGGCGGAGCTTGATTTAAAAATTCGTAAACGGTTCCAGAGCACTTCAGAGACACCGGGAAAATGTAGTTTGAGAGAGGTCGTCAGTTCACAAATGTGAGACACACACTCGTGGGTGGAGCGTGCATGGGGTAGGCGGAGCCAGACAAAAACTCCTAAAACGCTTCCAGATCACTACGGACACAAGAAAAAAGTGTATTAATATCAGCGATTGGTCACCGGCTGAGAAATGCGAGGCGCATCTGTTGTGGGCGGAGCTGCATGGGGTGGGCGAGCCAAACGAAAAAGTCTTCGAGCGTCCCCAGAGCAAACCAGACATCGGCAAAAGGTGAGCAAGTCCTCGGTCCAAGTGGGATAGACACACCCATTTTAAGCGACGCAGGTGTCGAGGTGGGAGAGGCAGAAGTCAAAAATTCACGAGCTGCATGCAGATCAGCATATGCACCGGGGACATGTGGACTGAAAGTCACAGGGGGTTAGTGGATGAAATGGGACAGACATCCTCAAAATGGGCGAGCGTGCTTGCTACGAGATTTATTGCGGACCTAAGTGATTTTAGAGATTGCAGAAAGTCGTCGGAGAAATGAAACATACAGCGAAGGTTGAGCACATCTGCGGTGTATAGACACCCGTCCAAAGTGGGTTGTGCGTACCTCCAAGCACCAGCTGCCCACTTTTACTGAGCTTCAGTGCAGCGGTAGCCATGCACTCAACCACCGGTCGTTATAAATGCATTAGATACCAGTCGGCTCGCCGGCTGACGCCGATGCGCCTCCTCTGTGATATGGCCAGGCCTTGCCGGGCGGGCGTGGCTTCGTCTACCCTACCTGCTTTCGTGCATTCAGACGCACGACAGATAACCGGCTTTCTGTCATCTCTCACTTCATTAATGGTCTTTACCATAATGTCATGCACAGTAATTGGGTTGAAAATAGCAGGTATGATGTATGGGTGAAGGAGCGTTGGTTATCCGTTTAGATGAAGGAAAAGCCGCATATCAGTTGGGTGTTGGGTATATAAACGTGTAAAAGAAGGTAAGCGCGGCGAAGCCGTGCCGTATCACAGAAGGAGGCGCGCTGGCGTCAGCTGGCCAGCCGACTGATTATAAGATGTGGGTAAAATGACATAGATAGGATGACAACGTCATCGTAGTATGCTTCGAACTGAGCTCCATCCACCTGACAGAACCTGAGATTACGAGATCTATGCCGAAATCAGATTGAAGTTTCCTTCGGGAGGAGAACCGGAGGGAATGGATCTAGATGAAGCCGCACTCTCAGATCGTTCGCAAGCGTTCGTGTGCGCCATTAGTTCACGCAAGCATGCCAGCTGCAGGTCCATCACTGCGAGGCAGTCCGGATCAATACGCTTCCGTCTGATGAGGATACAAATTCCCTTCTGAGCCGTATGAACAAATTTGCTCGCGCGGACAGACATCACGCACAAATTGCACCATCCCAATTCCTCTGCGCTGGCCCCAATGCGCGGCGCATTCAAGGTCAGCGTGATCGGCGCTAGAGAAACGATATCCTACTCCTGCTCTACCACAGGATCCGTTCTACATGCATTTCTAGATGTTCAACCCCCCCCCCCTTTGAAACGCTACACAGAAAGCGGGTTTTTCGCGCAGCTTGGAGAATTCCTCAGAAATTTCCCAACGCAATTATCTCATGAATGCCGAGAACTTCGGGAAACAATTTAAGTGGTTTTTGGAAAGAGGAAATCCTCTGCTACTCGATGTTAGCTTTAAATCTGAAAACAGTGAAGTGTTAAGAAAATTATCTTCCTTCAAACCAGGACAGGTCCCCCTGTCCTGAATTGAACGAAAAAAGAGAAGTCTCCCTAAACTTGGCAACTTTGATCAACACTTCAGCACTTTTCGGAAAGCTCAATCCTTTTTCTCTACGATAGCGCTCTCCATTTCTTTAACGCTCTGCCCTCAAAAAAGGAATTCATAGATTTTTGTGAACCATTATCGCATAGATTATGCCCTAAATGACGTATACCCGGGTTATACTCTTCGTCAAGCACACAGGATCACAAAAAGGAAAATAAAATCTGTATTTGAAATCTGAAAATATGTCTTTGCGAAGATCCGTTCTACAAGCTACCATCGGTTAAGAGTCCGCCGCGCTATCCACCACACCATCCGTCCACGGTGACCAGAGATATGCAGAACCCACTGAATAGACATGCGGAGATAACCTAGGAACTTCAGTGCAGCCCACCACATGCTGAGTAAAGTACTTGAATTTCGATCTTAATTTGCATTGTTCACGCCTACTCAAGGGATACCTCATAAACTGCACATTCTCATCGCTAAAGTTAGAAAGGAACTGAATAAAGTGGTTTGATTCACCTTTTCTTGTCGACTTTTTTTCACTCTTTTTTCGGCATTGGCATTCCCAATGGCGTTTAGCAAAAATGAACCCCATCTGTGTGGTCCATGGATGGGCCCCCACATTATGCAACGAGCCGTTTACAAAAAGCACCCCATGACCTGAACGACCTCCCTTGTCAAGAACTTAGACCTGGGAAGATTGATAGTCTTGAGGCTATTAACAAATAGTAGCAAAACTGCAACCTGCATTTTACGAGCAACTTAGCAGGCCTGGTGGTGAGCTGTGAAGCATAAGCGAAGAATCACAAACGTCGAATCGAGCCGTGGTGGTTCAGTGATAAGGTTCGACGTTCGACGTCTCGATTCGACGTATGCGGTTCCTCGCTTATGCTTCACAGCTCTTCACCAGGCCTAATCCCTACTGCACCATTACAAACTTTACCTGCTCGTAACTTGGTTGTGAAATGTAGGTTGCAGTTTTGCTACTTATTTGTATTTGTGAATAACCTTATAGACTCTATCGATAGGCCCAGAACTCCATTCAAAAATCCATGGTAAGTTGGCGGATTTCCGTGATTAGTCTTCTGGACGTTCAACCGTAGGCCATTCTCGTCCAGTGCCTCCTGCCATTTTTGCACTCTTGAATTTCTTCTCTGCTTTCCGCAATCAGGGCAATGTAATAGGCGAAGAGTATAGCCTTGAGTGGCCGCTCCTCCGATTTCCTTTGCCACCACATCCAGGGTTAGTAGGAAGAGGAAGGGCTGAGAGCTGACTCTTGGTGTACCCCAACCCTTATGCCTACTTCCTTTGTAAAGCCGAGCGTGGTGAGTAAAGCCACCTTTGCCCCACAAACATGTCCTTCACCAGGGAGATGAAATGCTATGGAATATTCCATTTTTTGAGAGCCCTCAGAGTACAGGTCGCGGTGAGCGATCGAAGGCCCTCTCGAGATCCATGAAGGCTAGGTAGCAAGGTCGATACTCCCCTCGAAACTTCTCCATCACCTGTCTGGCGATGAAGATGGGATTAAGCCGAACTACTTTTGCTGGATCGGAGCAAGGTCCCTCAGCCTGGGGTTGACTGACTCTCGTACAGCTTCATGGTGTCTGGCGGTCAGCCTGATGCCCGACAGTTGGAGCAGTCCGTCGCGTCTTCTTTCTGCTTGGGAATGGGAACGATTGTACTGCACTTCAAAGACCTCAGATCAACAGGAAAGACGGATGTCTATTCATTAACAAATTCGTTGATCAATGTGGAATTCAATCGTCAACGGCTCCATGCCGTGGGGCTGGGTCATTTGAAACTAGCCACAGCGAATCAGTCTAGTAGTGGTCTCGACAAGACTTACGTATGGTCCAAGGTGTACTTTTGTGCTTGTGTTCGTGTACCTCTCTAGATGCACTAGTATCTTAGATTTCAAGTGATTTATGGCGACAGAGTTCACTGATCTTTGACCTCCCGAAATAGACGAAGGCGACCAGCCGGAAAATAAGCTGAGTGAAAATATCTTAACTGTGGCTACACAATCGCAATTGCTCTCTTAGAATCTGACAGCCTGTGGTGTTTAAGCGTAAGCGGGAAAAGTTATTGGATCAAACAAAGCCGAATCACGGACCCAGGAATCGAGACAGCCTCTCACGACAAACGTCGTGCCGAAATCCTTGATCTGCAGAAATGAAGAGCAGCACATAGAGCTCAATACTCACCAAACTGAAGTCGTAACAGCAGAGCTGACATCTGTCCTCTGAAGCAAAACCAGTGTCTTGGTCAATAGCAGGGCAATCGCACACCATCAAGTGCGGCGCGAATCGCGCACATGGATTTTCACACGAATTGTCCACACATATTTTCTCCATCCTAAATTTCATAAGTGTGCTCAGAAGAAAGAGTGGTCAACAAAAATCCGATGTTGGTGGTAGTTCAAAGTAGACCTCTCAAAATATTTTAAGTCCTACCCCAGAAACCCAGACGTTTTGATTGTGCCCTCAATTTACGACGCAGAATTACTCACACTACTCCCTTCATAGAGTGAATCCTAAAGTAAGAACAATAGGTTTTCCCATAAAACCAGGCAGCACTACGACAAATGATTATACTACGAACAAGAGCTGTAATTATTTGACCAATTTATCACTTTTTCATGGAAAAAGGGATTTCACACACGCACAGCTGAGAGTCTTCTTTGCAATAAAACAGCTTTGCCATTCAGTCTTCCAAGAGTCACTACAACTCTCGAGAGATCCATACTGCGCAGCGTGATTGTAGCACTCATGGAGTAGACTCCACATCCCCTTGATATGGAGGGCCCGGCCGCGTACCTCGTTTGAACGTTACGTTGAATCGTTGTTCATGAAATCTTTTCTTAGAAACAATTGTCATCCTGTCCCAATAATGTGATTACAATTGTCCCAAGACGGAAATATACCGACGAAAGCTCAGCGGCCGCCACACACTGCTATGCCCTCTTCACCTCTAGAATATGTAGTGTATATGTATATGGGCGATGCATCTCGGCTGATCCGCGTGAAGGTGAAGGAGTCCCTAGAGGGCAAGAATACGAGTATGTAAGGTCACCGTTGCGACTACCTTCGGGAACAACAGTGTTCAAATCTATTTGATCGTCTGTCGCCGTGGCCCGGAGTCGGTTCCAAGAAGTATCTAATGGCAGTGATCTACCACCCTTACTCCTAGTCACAATTCTAACTGTCAGCGTCTTAAACTAGTGTTTCCTCCTATTGTGCTAATGGTTTGTACATGTGCCTCCTGTCTGATCCCGANATTTTCCGTCAGTTTTAAACGGCTTATCTTGTCCGTCACTCACTCACCGGTTCATTCGTTGTTGCCTCTGATCATGCTGGTTGAAGTGAAACCCAACACCCGAGAGTTTGTCACTAAACTTTATTCAGCCAACACACCCGAAAGCGGTCAGTTTACTTTCTTATCCATTTGTTATTTATTTATTACTTTCTTATCCATTTGTTAATTATTTATCTATCTATTTACTTATTTATCCCTTTACTACGTTATGTAAGACAATTTCCACAAGCACAATAGAATACAAATGACTTAAGTAATTGACTGGCTGCCAATCGTCGGAAAGATGCCCCAGAGCCTTGAATGGGTGTGGTTTCGTTAAGACGCGAATCGCGAGCCCTGCTCTAATAGTGAAATTTCACGCTTAGTGTAGTTTTAGGCCTGAGAAATTAAGAAAAAGGCTTGAGCTGAACCCCTCTGATCATGGACGGGTTGAATTCGTGGAGGCAGTAGTAATTTATGGCGGATTCTTTACTGAGAAACTTGTGTCGCATTCACAAATTTAAGGGGTTACTTCTAGAAGGGAGTTGGAAATTCGACGAAACTATTCTTTATAGCCGCTCCTAGAATTTTAGCACACATTAGACCACCCCAACCGACAAGCAGTTTGCTTGCAAAATAGTATTGGACTTAGAGTAATGCCGTCTTTTGTAAGGGCAGATGCAACTGTTACATTCTTAACCCACACGCGAACGTCGCTATTGCTTAGAAAGAAGTATCCCACTGTTGTTAGTCGTTAAAGCCATGAATATGGTATACATGATGCTTTCTTATAAACTTCCCTTTAATGGAAAGAAAAGTCATTTATCACAGGTGGAACCTAGGTCATCAATACCTCCAACTCTGGAGTCTCCCCTCAGTAATGAAGCGCTGAAGTCCCCTACAAGTAATGAAATAAGAGGTGAATACACCGAACAATAGCCTGAGTGCACTCTTTGTGATTGCAGGGCAGTGGGATCAGCTAGTCATGGGACTATTTTTCAAGCTACATCGATAGCAGCCTAGTGCTAGAGGAGGAGCTTCTAAATGTTGCGAGCAATTTAGAGTTTTGTAAAATCTAAGATCATCTGCGATTTGTTGAGACAAGTTACTCTGTGACCTACACGAACCAGATAAACAAAGTAAATATTGAAAACTATGGAAGATAAAGCCTCAAGAAACACCACTATAAGGTGGGAGACTTAGAGCAGGATATAAGGATAGTAAGCTCTTTTCATTGTTGAGAGCTCCATGCCTGCACGAAAAGTGAAAAATTCGCACACAAAGGGTCCACACAATGAACATAATGGATCCAAGTTGATCATTTTATTCCAAACTATGCCCCGAGGTATACTTTTGCAAGTAAAACCAAGGGCTCTCAAAAAAGCTTTCTAGTGAAGCTATTCTGCACCCTGTCAAATTTGTCAATCAGCATCTTCTTGTGAGGGAAGTGAATACAGTGCCACGCACAGTTTACATTGCTCACAGTTTTCGCTATCCCGATCTCTTTGGCGCGTTACAGGGCTTCAGCTAGATGGAAGACGAACTTTCCTCCTTTCGGCCCTCCAGCTTCTTGTACAGGGCGTCCATTATTCTTGGCCCTGGCAACGGCTGCCTTAGCGAGTCGCTTGCAGCTCCTGTAGGCAAGTCTTCTTGGCACCTTGTCCTTGCCAGCATTTGTATGCTTCCTTCTTCTGCTTAAAGATCCTCCTAGACTTTCTGTACCAGGTAGTTCTATCGAGGCTACCCTTTTTTACTTTGTCTATTGACCACCATATTCTCTGCTCGCTTCTCACCATCGTTTTCTTGGGAAGGTCTGTGGCGATGTCTGCCAAGGGTGGCAAGTGCTGATGGCTCAGCTCTTCCTCGGGCAGTACCTTGATAGCAGGATTTTGATAGACGACCTTCTCACCTGTGCATGGTGGGTTTCTCAAACTGATTCTTACGCTTTTCAAAGCAAGCAGCACGATTTTCAAGTCAAAAAGACACTTTTCTAGCGAATCTTATAGTTTCCAAACCCTAAAAATTGAAGAAGACACTTTCAGTTTAAATGGGCACACTCTACCCAACGCACTCTTTTCAAATCAAAACGGACACTTCCTGAACGAAATCGCGCACTTTTGAAACCATCAATCGCACATTTAACTGTATCTGACACTTTCATACCGAACAGCATGCTTTTCAAAACAAAAAGGACAATTCTTGAACCAAATTGGAAACTTTATAAGTAGAAACGGAGTTGGAAATGGGCGACTTAAACAATGGTAAAAACTCTTTGCTCAGCTTCAGCTACTAGATTGTCCACATGATCTCCAAAATCCAACTTATTGTTGACAAGAAAACCCAAATCCATAACAGAATCGACCTCTTCAATAGCAGCATCATGTAGTACTGAATGCTAGGACTGGAATAAACTAAATGAAGCACCTTCGTTTTTCCAGCAGATAGTGGAAGCATGCTCAAGTTGGAGTGCGCCATAACATCTATTGGGAGCACTTTGCCGACGGGGGGGGGGGGAGGAATTTTGCACTTTCGCTCTTCCCATCCGCGTGCCGAGCCATCAAGTGGACACCTGTGAGATCTTGTTAAGCGAAAAAAATGATATAAGCCAAAGTTTTGCTTATTCAATTTATTATATGCTCAATGACATGTGACTCAGAACTAATATAACGCTTACAACAAAGTACATGAATCGTCAACCGAAACCCTTGACAACATTATTTAGGACAGCGAAGAACCACCTTTTTGAATGTATGGAAAGAAACCGAGAGAACCGCATAGGTTTGCTCAACGCTGCAACAGTGCCATTTCAACACAATGGCAACAAGGCAACTGTCTGCCGCGTGTGACCAAGCAGTATTTTTTATTTTCGAGAAAATGCGCGTAAATCCCAGGACGCTTGTACACCAAAACAATTGAAGAAGTACCAGAACTCAATGCAGAAGCTAGTAGGGCTTCGCTGGTTTCGATAGCTTTCAAGATAAACAACAATCTTTATGTAATACTTCTACTTCATTCACGTGGAGCGTGGGAGCGAGCCCGCAAAAGGAATATTTTCGCTCCAGCTGAAGCCTCAGTTTTATACGGCCGAAAACTACCTTTTTTTCAAGGAAATCACTTTTTTCATTTCCTCGACAAAATACTCACAATGACACAGCTGGATCGTTTACAGAGCTACCATACATTCTACGATACCTCCTGGATAATATGTGGCTGTTGGAGATTCAAAACGTTTTGAGATGATTTTCTACATATGCCGCATCCCAGCATTGGGACGCAATGTCCCACGCGGCAAAAAAGGTGCGTCCCAGCATTGGGACGCAATGTTGCCAATGTGTTAAGGAAACCACCGATGTTAGAAAGAGATGGGGAGGGAACTTTTCGAGAAACTACTAACCCTGAACGAAGACTTCTTCCGCAAGGACAGCCCACAGATGTAGGCGACGGCAGGTCCTATCACCCTCTGGACAGAGGGTAGGTCAGCGCATAGTTAGCAAGGACGAAGGTCGGAAAGGCAGCAGGTCCAGATGGGGTACCGATAGAGGCATAGAAGCCTTTGGAGCGCGCGGGCGGAGTTGGCCCGCCCACTTTCTGAACAGTGTAAGAGCCGAAGGAAGGATGGCGGGTGCGTGGAGGAGCAGTACCCGAGGCATCAAGTTCACCCCGCATACATTGCAGCCGTACGAGCGGTTAGTCAACACAAATCTAAGGGAACTTGTTCCTATCTCACGGGAGTAGTTTGACTTGATGTCCGAAGGGCCTACCACTCATGCCACCTTTATCTCATCATATGCCGCCATGGTGGAAGCATCGAAAGGGTCGGGATATCCAGTACCCGGGGCGATCTAGCAGCTGGTGGTGACGTCCCAGACGCTAAAGGCTCGAATCCAGCCTCTATAAAAAGATGAAAAGATTCCACAGGCATCATTCGCGACCGGCGGTGCTCGAGAACGGCCAAGGACAAGGCGCATCGAGAAGTGGTAACGCCTTTGATCTACGACAGCGTGTGCTACTTATATGCGAGGCCATTGAAGGCAAATACACTAGAATGAGGATGCTGAGATGGGCTTGCGGCTGGACACGACTGGATAGAGTCAGGAACGAGGACGTCAGGGGTTCACAAAGATGGTCGCGATCCAGCCGGCACGAGAGCAGCGGCTGCAATCGTATGGGCACGTACTGACCGATAAGCAATGAGGAATTTAAAATACAGAGCATGCGACCTCGAGAAGCCTCAAAAAGAGATGGAGATACGTTTGTAAGAAGGACCTGATCTGGGTAATTGCTACGGCAGAAGATGCAGTGGATCGGATGAAGTGTGAAATCTAACAAGAATGGCGGGTCTTCCGATGGCGCGGGACTATCTCTAGAAAGAAGAAGAAGTGTTAACATATTAGGCAAAGCAAAGGTGGTTGCTCTTGGGAACAACCGACTTTCAGACGTCTATAATGCACTGCGTTTTTTTTCAGGAGGGTGAGGGCCAACGAAACCGATAGGTTTTTTTCAAGTTTCGAGAAAACAAAAATCCTGCCTACTACAGTTTTTGACTTTTCATGGAATTCCCTATTAGCAATGATAAAGTGATGCGCGATATCAAGTCTCTGAGGAGAAGCGACCCGTTTTCAGAAGGTCCATGAGAAACTTCTCTACTAGGATGGCCGCCATAGATCAAATCGATCATCACACTGCCCACCACTGGTGGCGTATCTGGTCTTGAACAGGTTACTGGCATTCAAGAAATATCTTTTTTTGGTATAATATACGACTATATTCACAAACTTGCGGTCGCAGAATGATCCAGGTTGTCGCGTGTGACAGATGGAGTTTGAACATCTTCCCATAATGCAAAGCCTGTCTGGGTCCGTGTCATCACACGGCAACCCCTCCAAATGAGCACCGTGCATCCGACAACGAGAGCAAGCCTCCCGCTCCCAGCGCTCGCCGTTTGTCCTGAAATAGTCAGCAGTATTGCCAAAAAGGTTGCTCTAAGAGATACAGGACAGAGTGAGCGCTCATCGATTTCTCTGGAATCATGCTGTTTAAGAAGTCTTGCTGGCCAATCAGGTTTGGACCAGCAAGAGGTCTTGTTGATTGAAAGCGAGATAAATGGTTTAAAAGTGTCCGTTCGGATATTTCCGAATTGGTTTAAAGAGTACTAGATTCAGTTCGAAAGGTGTATGACTTGGGTTTGAAAACTGTTCGAATCTGCTTGGAGAGTCTCCTATTTAGTTGCCCATTTCGTTCTGATAAGATTTGGCTTGGTTAAATATCCGATTCTGCTCAAAAATTGTCCTAAAGAGCACTGTTCGTTTCAAAGGTGCCTGTATCAGTTGAAAGTTTGATGGTTTCAGATGTCTGGTTTCATTGAAAAGCGTCCTCTTTGATTTGAAAAGCGCGCTGTTTGGTTTGAAAAGTGTAGGATTTAGTCTGAAATGCGCGATAAAGTGTTTCAAAATTGTCCGATTTCGCTCATGAAGTATCCGTTTTATTTGAAAAGCGGGCTGCTTGTTTGGAGAGTGTCAGATACAGTTAAATGTGCGATTGGTGGTTTCAAAAGTGTGCAACTTCAGTTGAAAGTGTCTTTTTTGATTTAAAAAGTGCTTGTTTTGAAAAGCGTACGATTTAGTGTGAAAGGAACGATAAATTGTCTCAAAAGGGTCATATTTTGCTCAAAAAGAGTCGGTTTTGATTTGGTATACGTGCTGTTTGGTTAGAGAGTGCCCATTTCAGTTGAAAATTTCTTCTTTAATTTAAAAAGTGTGCTGTTTAGTCTATAAAAGCTCCGATCCAGTTGAATGTGCCCTCTAGTTCTAGAAGACACTAGTTCAAAAAAGAAATTGCGGACCATGTCAACAAGTCCATTCACAATATTATAAACTATAATGTCATTACGCCTTAGCCCTAAGTATATTGGATCCTGAATTAAGAATTTTATTTCTGATTAAACTTCGTGGGATGCTTTTGTAAGTGAACCCAAGAGCTCTAATAGTCAATTTTCTGGTGAAAATTATGCTGAATCGTTTCCAATTTGTCAATGAGTTTTTTCTTGTGTGGGGGTGGGGGGGAGGGAATAGACTCATGTACCGTACTCTAGAATAGATCGCACGTAAATTCTGTAAGCCCTAATGAGCAACATAGGGTTTCCGGACTTGAGCGATTTGAAAAGCAAGAAAACGCTTCATTTGCCTCATTAATCAGGTCGTTCTTCAAAAGTCAATTTCATGTGTTCTTCGAAAGTCAGTTTCGCAGCCACAAGGAAGCCTAAGTCTTTTGCGAATTCGACCTTATCGAGAGCCGTTTCGTTAATGTGGTATTGTGTATCTGGATTGGATCCTCCCAAATAAAGGACTTTAGTTTTACCAGCACTCAACGTAAACATGTTCGTATTGGACCAGTCCACGATAGCATCTATTGCGAAAACTATGAGATTTGGCTTGAAAAGTGTCCACTTTAATTTGAAAAGCGTGTTTTTTGATTTGAAAATTATCCGCTTCGGCTTGTGAAATGTCCTGGTAAGCCTGAAAGATGTCCTCTTTTGTTTGAGAGGCGCGCGAAATGGTTTCAGAGTGTTCGATTTGAGAGTATCCGTTTTGATTTGAAAAGCGTGCTTTTCGGTTTGAAAATGTCCGACTTGATCTGAGAAACGTCCGACTCAGTCTGAAAAGGGCGATAAATAGCTTTGAAATAGTTGGATTTGATTTAAGAAGTGTCCGCTTCGATTGTAAGGCGTGCTGTTGGTTTCAAAAGCGTCCGATTCAGGTCGAAATGCGCGATAATTGTTTTAAATGTATCCGATTTGCTTCGTATATGTCCAAGTTGGTTGGAAGAGTGTCCGATTTTGTTTGAAAACTGTCCGATTCGACTTGTGAAATGTCCTGTTTAGTCTGGAAGATGCCCTGTTTAGTTTGAGATGCGCGCGAAATGGTTTCATCGTGCTCGATTCAGTTCAAAAGTGGCCATTTTGATTTAAAAAGCAAGATATTCGATCTGGTTTGAAAATTGTTGGGAACATCCGACTAGGTTCGAGGAGTATCCCATTTGCTTTGGAAAGTGTCTAATTCTATTCGAAAAGCGTCCCTTTTTCTCGAAAAGTGCAGGATTCGGCTTGGAAACTTTCCTATTCATTTTGAAATGTGTCTGAATTGGTTTGAGAAGTGTTCTATTTGAAAAGTGTTGGTTTGGATATGTCCGAATTGCTCGAAAGGTGTCCCGTCATTTGAAAAATGCCCGTTTTGGTTTGGAGTCTGTCGATTCGGTTGAAAATGTCTGATGTGGTTTGATGGATCTTCGTTTTGATTTGAAAAACGTGCTGTTTGATTGCTAAGTGTCTACTTTGATATAAAAAGGGCCCAAGTATTCATGAAATTGTTGCACCATTTCTCAGAAGCGAGTGAGGATACCCGAAGCATCCTGAAAAATGATTATAATTTTTCAAATACGCAAAAGTGGGCTTGGTTTGAAGGGCGGAGCTTATTGTACCCGCGCATACATGCACGCTAATGAGTAACTCTGTTCTGTGAAAAGTGGATGTGGATTTACAGCAGTTGAAAGATGGTTAAAAAAATTCGTAATCTGTAGCAAATTCTCTGTAGTGTGGGCGGTGTCGGCCGAATGTTGATGTACAATCCTTTTCCGGTGTATGTGTGAAACAGGAAAAGCCAAAAAAGTTCTGAAGCCGAATTTTCAAAAAAAGTTCGAAATTTATGGCCGCGCTGCAAAGTAGGCGTGGCCGCCCGGCTGGGGCTTGCAGTGGTTTTCAGTGCCATCGGGTTATTAGCTGCCTAGTCTGAGAAGTGTGGTTAGTTTGGCTTGAAAAGTGCTGTATTTGGTCTGACAAGTGGTATACTTACGTAGTTGTAACATTGCAGTCAGTCGTACACAGCGTCAGCAGGGCGGGATGACCCTGTCTCCTGCTGCCTTGTTCTACCAATAGTGATCGGGAAGAAAATAACCAATAATGAATAGGTCGCAGGTTAGGACTACTGATTGCGGCCCGTCAGATTGCGATGACATCAACTGTACAGCAATTTATATATACCATTCGGCTCGCTGGCTGATGCCGGCGTGCCTCCATCTGCGATATGGCCCGACTGCGCCACGAGGACGCGGCTTGGCCGCGCGCACTTTGTTTCACATACAGCCGCAGGAAAAAAACTTGGCAGAAGCCAGAAAATCGGAATGCCCTATTAAATTATTTTTTGATTTCCGTTGACTGAGGTACCGAAATATCGTCGATATAGATAAAGCATGCCTGGAAGATTTGTGTACAACAAGTAAAAACGACCCTGAGCCCACATGGAAGTACGTAAAATCTAGGTTCCGGCACCCAAGGTCAGCATCAGGATGACAAAGTGACTGCAAATGCCCTATCCCTAACCCCATCAGGCATCTTTAAGCTGACCTGCATGAGTCAAAGGGAAGAAGACCACCAACGCGGGTGAGCAGTTCCATGCATTTTAGGGAATTTGAAGTCGGGTATCCGTGGATTCCCCTGAAGCTTCTGTGGAGTCGATTCCACGGATGATGAAGGCTCTAATCCTGTCCAATATAAGCAGTCCAAATGCAGAGCGCTGAATAGTTTTTTTTTCTCGTTGAACTCCCTACCTCCCTACCTGCTTACCTTTCCACTGTTTTGCTGTTGGATATGAGCTTCAAAACTACATGAAACGCGATTTTGTGACTTGTTCCAAGTTTTTTTTTCTCCTCAGCTGTATCACCTGTGTATCACCTGTGTATCATCTGTGCTCCCGTTGATCATCGAGTTCCTCGAACGGGCGCCAGTAACCTCGCCATTCGTCCCTGCAACGTGCAAGGGTTGCCCAATGGGCTCTCTCTGCTCGAGGGACACGATGAACTCAATACCACTCGTTCAGAGCTTCCACGGAAGTCTGACCATCGCATAGGCGGTCGTCCAGTTCGCTTGAGATCTCGTGGAATCCAGTCGGTGATAGCTCTAATCCAGCGGTCGTCCGTGAAACGCATGACGTGCCCGGCCCACCTGGTCTTCGAAACCTTGGCAAATGCGGCGGCGTCTCTGACCTTCGATCGTCGGCGGAGTGCGGAGCTCCGGGTTCCCTCTCTCACATGCGAGTACTGGAAAACTCCGAGCATCGCCCTTTTGATGGTGCGTTGAATAAGCCAACCGTATGCTCGTCCTGCTTTCGTAGAGTCCAAGTCTCTGAGGCGTACGGGCAGCAGCTGTATATGAGTGCTCAAATAATGGCCTTTCTTTTACCTGTTCTCAAGGTCAAAGCTCCTTGACTGATAACATCTGAGCTGCTATTTTAGACACTATTACTGTGCGTGGAATGGTCGTAAAGCGTTGATCAGTGCACAGATGAGAAAATAGACGGATATTAGTTGAGCATTCATACATAGAAAAAAAAGGGATTCGTGGCAGAGCCGTGCTCGTCCGGCCAACTTTCACAAGAAGAGGAGCGAGGGCATCAGCCAGCGAGCCGACGGTTATCAAATACCTACGACGACCGGTTGTTAGGAGTACGGCTGTCTAAGCACTAAAACTCACTGAAGATAGGTGACTCATGCTCAACAGCGCGCTCCGACCACTGTGGCGGGTCTCAACATACCACAGACAAACTCAACTCTTGCCGTACGTCTCTCTTCTCCAACAGGCCGTCCATTCCTCGAATGACTCCCCATTCCGTCCGCTGACCCTCTGTAGGCCTCAGTCCTTCTGTTCCCGATGCCTATGCTGCTGTCCAACCGAGTCATGAATTCCTGACTCTCGCCTCGCCCACAACAGATACACACTCCGCCCACAACAGGCGTGTCAATCCCGCTTCAATAGTCGGTCTCTCGCACATCTTTGCTCATATGTTGACGGTGTACGAGTGCTCTGGAACCCCTTTACAGACTTTTTTGTTTGCCTCCACCCACGGCGGAGCAGGTCCCTCCCTTAATTTGTTTATCCCATACTTCGCAACCGCTGACCCTTCGCTGACCTTAATCCACTTTTTCAGAGCGTGCTCTGGAAAGCTACAAACTTTTTGTCTGGCTCCGCCCACTTCGGAGAAGGCACCGCCTACAACGTGGGTGTCTCACATTTCTCAAGCTCCAACCTTCGCACACCCTAATCTACTTTTCTCCGGTCTCTGGAATGCTCTGAAACCGAGCTAAAAAAATTTTGAAATGAGCACCCTATGATTGAGAGTATCCCCGTCCACTGTGAAGGGGTCTCAACACACCGCAGGCATGCCTAAATCTCGCCAAATGTTTCCCTTCTGCACCGACTTTTTTTGCGATATATGAACTCCGGGAACCGATTTGCTGAGCTTTGTGGGAAGCACCGCCCACTCCAAGTACGCCCTGCCCATTTCGAATGTGTCTCCCCTAATTAGTCTGGCAGCGCCTTGCTAACCTTATTCCACGTTTTGCCTATCACTGGGCTACTCTGGGAGCGAGTTATGAATGTTTGTCTGCGTCACCGCCAACTTTTAGCTCATACCCCGCCCTTTGAGAGCAGGGTTTCGCATAGATCATGCGTGCTCTCTACATCTTGTCTATTGCCCTACCCATTCCCACCTTGACTCGAACCCTCCACGCCGTTTTTCAGGTCGAGTCGAATTTCCGCACAGGCAACAAAAAACAAAAGCAAACAAAATTGCGGACTGACGAAGCAAAATATATGTATGGGATGAATATGTCTATAGAGGTTGGAGGGAAAGTCTGTCAGTGTTTTCTGAAAAGCATACTGTTTTTGATTTTTAATGTTCGTACATGAAGTACGTGCTATGCTTGTTGACACTCCTGCGAGCTTTCCTGTAAGAGAAGAGGCGAGTAAGGGCGCCTGCTCTTCCCTGGGTTTAATTACGATGTCAGTTTCACAGGAGCATCTTCGGGTCATCAATCTTCTGTCTGTGGCCCGCGCACTGGAGCAATGGCAGCTGTCCCTAACATCAGCAGTGCAATTCACGGAGGTCACCACTTACGTCAGCATCGTGTAGTTTTAGTTCGCTCTCTTCTCGAAAAGAGACTCGATCATCGAAGACAACTTTGAATGAGACGATTCCAAGAAGTATAAGAGTCCACCATTCTCGAAGCAGACAAGGGGGATCCAGAGCCTACCACCCGCAGTCTTGCGACAAGACTCGGATGTACCTAATTGACTGTCGTCCACCGCCTGTAAGCTTTTGACTACCAAGAAGTACTGGCTTGATGGATCATTCATTCCTTGGCCGATGGCACGCTGTGCACCGGGTACCCCTTGTTTAGTCTCCCTTTCTCTGCCCTCGTCAGAAGGAGTTTCCGGGAGACTGTTCAGTGGGGATGAGAGATGGGTCCTCTATGATTTCAATCCACACAGTACCTTTGATTTCCCTCAAGGAGAAGATCCATTCTAGCAGTTCAAACCGGGCATGTATTCCGAAAAGGTTCTCCTGTGGTGCTCCTGGGACGCGAGGTGGTGCAGCAGAACGAGCTGCTCCCTAAGAACAGACGGTCACCGCCATCATGTGTGTAGCTCAGCTCCCGAAACGAGTGAAAATTGTTGGAGAACAATGACCGAGAAGTGCTTCGGGTCCCCTCGCTTGTAGCACAGACCCAATACCTGCTATGAAGACCTACCAAATAATTGACGAGCAGGGGGGGGGAGCAGTCCCCGCTCATAATATTCTCCTGACGTAGTCCCCTACGACTGCTACCTGTTCCGCCTCCTTAAGGCTTTCTTAGTTCAAAAAACTCAGCAATTTCGATGACAACAGTCGAGAGGGCGCTGACTTACTCTAGTCGCTGCATTCTCTGTTCTGGGAGGAGGGGAATGCTTACCTGTCCATTGGGTGGAGCGCTGTAGTTGCTAACTATGACGAGCATATTGTTGACTAATTCCCACTGTATATTGAGTTAGAAAATACAAAGGGAAAAGTCACAACAGGACAAGGCTTTCCTTCCAACATATACAGGGAGCCAAAAAAAAA